>CAJQZJ010032563.1:147141-161399 GCA_907164525.1 Lophiomys imhausi
TCTTCCATTTCTTTCTTCAGGGGCTTGAAGTTCTTGTTGTATAGGTCCTTTACTTGCTTGGTTAGAGTTACCCCCAGGTATTTTATATTGTTTGTGGCAATTGTGAAGGGGTTTGTTTCCCTTATTTCTTTCTTGGTATTCTTGTTTGTTGTATAAAGAAGGGCTTCTGATTTTTTTGAGTTAATTTTGTATCCAGCCACCTTGCTGAAGTTGTTTATCAGCTGTAAGAGTTCTTTGGTGGAGTTTTTGGGGTCGCTTATGTATACTAACATATCATCTGCGAATAGGGATAATTTGACTTCTTCATTTCCAATTTTTATCCCTTTGATTTCCTTTAGTTGTCTTATTGCTCTAGCAAGAACTTCAAGTACAATACTGAAGCGATATGTTGAAAGTGGACATCCTTGTCTTGTCCCTGAGTTTAGAGGAAATGCTTCAAGCTTCTCTACATTTATTTTGATGTTGGCCACTGGCTTGTTGTACATTGCCTTTATTATTTCTAGGTATGGTCCTTGTATGCCCGTTCTCTCCAGAACTTTTAGCATGAAGGGGTGTTGGATTTTGTAAAATGCTTTTTCTGCATCTAGCAAGATTATCATGTGGCTTTTTTCTTTCATCTTGTTTATATGGTGAATTACATTGATAGACTTTCGTATATTGAACCATCCCTGCATTCCTGGGATGAAGCCTACTTGATCATAATGTATGATATTTTTGATGTGTTCTTGAATTCGGTTTGCTAGTATTTTATTAAGTATCTTTGCATCTATGTTCATGAGGGATATTGGTCTGAAGTTATTTTTCTTTGTTGGGTCTTTGTGTGGTTTAGGAATCAGAATGCAGTTGCCTCATAGAATGAGTTTGGCAGTGTTCTTTCTGTTTCTATGTGGTGGAAGAGTTTGAAGAGTAATGGTGTTAGTTCCTCTTTGAAGGTCTGGTAGAATTCTGTGCTAAGCCATCTGGCCCTGGGCTTTTTTTGGTTGGGAGATTATTAATGACTGTTTCTATTTCCTTAGGGGTTATTGGGCTGTTTAAGCTGTTAATCTGATTTTGATTTAGTTTTGGTAGGTGGAATTTATCGAGGAAATTGTCCATTTCGCTTAGGTTTTCAAATTTGGTGGAGTATAGATTTTTAAAGTAGGACCCGAATATTTTCTGGATCTCCTCAATGTCTGTTGTTATTTCTCCCTTTTTGTTTCTGATTTTGTTGATTTGGGTTCTTTCTCTTTGCCTTTTAGTTAATTTGGCTAGGGGTCTGTCTATTTTGTTGATTTTCTCGAAGAACCAATTCTTGGTTTCATTGATTCTTTGTATAGTTCTTTTTGATTCTAAGTTGTTGATTTCAGCCCTTAGTTTGGTGATTTCCTGCCTTCTGCTCCTCTTGGACGTGTTTGCTTCTTTTTTTTCCAATTCACCCAGCTAAGCTGTTAATTCACTAATATGAGCTGTCACAATTTTCTTTTTGAATGCACTTAGTGCTATGAACTTTCCTCGTAGCACATCTTTTATTGTATCCCATAGGTTTGGGGATGTTGTGTCTTCAATGTCGTTAGATTTTAAGAAGTCTTTGATTTCCTTCTTGATTTCTTCCCTGACCCAGTGGTCATCCAGTAAGGAGCTGTTCAATTTCCATGTGTGCGTAGGCTTTCTGTTGATTCTTTTGCTGTTGAAGACCAGCTTATTCCGTGGTGGTCTGATAAGATACAAGGTGTTATTTCAATTTTCTTGTATCTATTGAGACTATCTTTGTGACCAACTATGTGGTCGATTTTGGAGAAGGTTCCGCGGGGTGCTGAGAAAAAGGTGTATTCCTTTGTGTTTGGGTGAAACGTTTTGTGGATGTCTGTTAGGTCCATTTGTTTCATGATATCTGTTAGACTCAGTATTTCTCTGTTTGGCCTCAGTCTTGATGATCTGTC
Organism: Lophiomys imhausi; assembly: GCA_907164525.1. Taxonomy (NCBI): domain Eukaryota; kingdom Metazoa; phylum Chordata; class Mammalia; order Rodentia; family Muridae; genus Lophiomys; species Lophiomys imhausi. The sequence goes on from CAJQZJ010032563.1 coordinate 149,061, forward strand.
CATTGTTGTGAGTGGGGTGTTGAAGTCTCCCACTACTAATGTGTTGTGATCGATGTGCGATTTATGTTTTAGAAGTGTTTCTTTTACAAAAGTAGGTATGTTTGTATTTGGGGCATAGATGTTCAGTATTGAGATTTCCTCTTGATGAATATTCCCTTTAATGAGTATATAATGCCCTTCTTTGTCTTTTTTCATTAACTTCAGTTGGAAGTCTGTTTTGTTTGATATTAGGATGGCTACTCCAGCTTGCTTCCTGGGTCCATTTGCTTGGAAAACCTTTTCCCAGCCCTTTACTCTGAGGTAGTGACTATCTCTGGTAGTGTGATGTGTTTCTTGTATGCAGCAAAGGGACGGGTCTTGCTTGCCGATCCACTCTGTAAATCTGTGTCTTTTTATTGGGGAGTTGAGACCATTGATGTTGATGGATATTAGTGACCATGGGTTGTTGTTTCCCATTAGTTTGGTGTAGGTGATGGTCCTGTGCCTCTTTTGGTTTAGTTGCTGAGGGGTTTTCTATTCCCTTTGTTTTCTTGTGTGAAGTTTTCTTCTCTGGGATGGAATTTTCCTTCTAGGATTTTCTGTAGGGCTGGGTTTGTGGAGAGATATTGTTTAAATTTGATTTTGTCATGGAATATCTTGTTTTCTCCATCTATGTTGATAGAGAGTTTTGCTGGGTATAGTAGTCTGGCTGGGCACCTATGATCTCTCAGGACTTGTAGGATATCTGTCCAGGCCCTTCTAGCTTTTAAAGTTTCTGAGGAGAAGTCAGGTGTAATTCTGATGGGTCTGCCATTGCTTGTGACTTGGCCTTTTTCTCTTACAGCTTTTAATATCCTTTCTTTGTTCTGTACATTTGGTGTTTCAATTATTATGTGGTGAAAGGAGTTTCTTTTCTGATCTAATCTGTTCGGTGTTCTGTAAGCCTCTAGGATATTTATTGGCATCTCTTTTTTCAGGTTTGGGAAGTTTTCTTCTATGACTTGTTGAAGATATTTCCTGGACCTTTGAGTCGGGAATCTTCTCTTTCCTCTGTGCCTATGATTCTTAGGTTCCATCTTTTCATTGAGTCCTTGATTTCTTGGATGTAGTGGGTGAGAGATTTTTTAGCCTTCTCATTTTCTTTGGATGTTGTACTGATTTCTTCCATCGAATCTTCCATGCCTGAGATCCCGTCTTCCATCTCTTGCATCCTATTGTTGATACTCACATCTGTAGTTCCTGTTCTCTTCCCTTGGTTCTCCACTTCCTCTTTTAACTCTGACTGTGTTTTCTTTATTGTTTCTATTTCTATTTTCATGTCTTGTATGGTATTGTTCGTTTTGTACATTTCCTTCTCCAGCTTGCTTGTTTTTGCCTGAAAGTCTTTCATTGCTTTGTTCTTTTCCTGTTCAAGCTCTGTCACCTTGGCTTGGAGTTTTTTAATGGTGTTGTTCATTGTTTTGGCTTGTAAAATTGTGGCTTCTTTGAATACCTTCATAGATTTAAGTTCTTCTTGAAGGGACTCTATCACTTTCCATAATGCAGAATTGTCATCGTTTTCATGTGTTACTATTGGTGTGAGGTCATCCGAATTGGATGAGCTAGGATAATTCTGCTTTGTTGGAGTCATTTTTCCTTGATTTCTATTTTTTCTTGGACCTTTGGCCATGTGGGTGTGTTTAGCTGTCTGTTCTTGTCGTTTTCTGTGCTTGGATCCACAGGGGATGCTTTGGTGAAGGAGTCGAATTGCTTGGCTATCTGTCCTTGCTTACAGGGTGATCTCAGGGTCACTGTGGTTTTAATAGCCTGAATCGCTGTGAGCTGGTGCAGCCTATTCCCAGGTAGTGAGTAATGGTCCAGAATTGTTTCACTGCTCCCAGTTCAGACTTCTCTATGTTGCACACTGAGTGATCAGCCTGTAATGGTTCTGATGGTATGGACCTGTTTGCCCAGGCACAGATTTTGTGGGCTTTATTTGTCGTCACGGAGGCTGACAGGGCCTGGCTCCACCCCTAATATGTCTGGGTTTACCAGAATACAGCTATGTTCCCCTGGCTTCTGATTACCCACTAGGCTTCTCCGCCACAGGCCTGGCCACTTCCCTCCCTATCTGCTCAGCCATGGGTGGGCAGAGCTTCGGCCCCTCCCGCCGTCTGAGCAGGCCTCCCGCCCTAGCTGCTTTGCCGTGGGTGGGCAGAGCTTCAGCCCCTCCTGCCGTCTGAGCTGGCCTCCTTCCCTAGCTGCTTTGCCGTGGGTGGGCCAGGCACCAGCCCCGCCCACCTGTGCCTGCTTCCTTCCCCAACTGCTCTGCCCGGCCACCTCCTGCTCTGGCTCGAGCGGCTATGGATCACCCGCCGAGCGCCCTGTTTCTTCCTTGTTAAGACTTCAACTATTCTGCAAAGTTTCCTAAAAAGTTATAAGGTCTTCCTGAGGTGTGGGAAGCCCAGTAGGCTAGTGGGAGATCGCCATGTGGCCTTTGATTCTTCCTCTCCAAATGTGAGTTCCCGAATCCCGGATTTAGTGGCTTCCGTGTCTGTGAGAGATGGGGGGGAGAGTCTTGCCCTGGGACTTTTAACAGTCCCTTGGGAGCTGTGCTTCTTCTCGGAGGGGCCAGACCCTCCGGTTTTTGCACAGTGTCCCACAACTCTTGTGTTTTCTATGGCTCTTCTCTCCCACATTCAAAATGCATCAGGCCATCTTGGCCCCCTGTGTCTAGTTTTATTACAATTTGATATGTCATATTTGGTTAATATCCCTGGGAAGCTTGTCATTTTCTGAAGGGAATGCAAGATAAGTGGGGGGGGGAGGGTAACTGGGAGGGGAGGAGAGTAGGAAAACAGTGGTTGGAATGTAGTATATGAGAGAAAAATAAATTAATAGTAACAAAAAAGAATCTTCCAAACTTCTATTTTATTCCTAAATCTGTATCCTTTGCTTACCTTGAGTTTACCTTTTGTTACTTGAGGCTTCTGATACTCCCTCCCATCCTTCTTCAGGCAATTTTCTTAGAGACATACCTTACAACGAGAGCTGGCAACCTACAGTGTACTGATGTAAACTCACCCTAATTACTTATCCTTATCAAACACATAAGTATAGTCTCCAAGCCTCCACTAAAGAAGCTTCTCTTTGTAAGGTAAGAACACCATTACAGATAACTTCAAGAAATCAAAATGTACCAAAAAAAAAAAAATCATCTACCCCATCTTTTGGGAATGGGGTGTTGCTCTCATAATAAAAGTTGCTTCCTACTGATGTGGGATGTAGAAATCTGTTTGGGGGCCCAAATAAGAATGGAAAAATGGTTAAGCAAGTTAATAGCAACATTTGTTGTCCAGTCTTTTTGTGCTCAGCTATTTAAATGTACTGAGAAGTTTGTAGTCAGAAGCTGAACTTTGGGAGCAAAAGTTCAGGACTTTTCTGAAGTCTTGGCTGGAACAGTCTGTGAGGCTGGACCATCTTAGCTAGCTGTTTTGAAGTTGTCCTGGATATAAATTTTTGAAGAAAAAGCTATTGAGGCAGTCTGTGAGGCTGAATCATCCAGGCTACTTTTGTCTTCTTTGATGTCTGGTCCTTTTCTTCAGAAGTTTCAGTTGTCCAGTTGTTCCTGGACTCCTTAGTTGGATGCTTTTAATCTCCTTGAAAGATAAGAACAGAACCCTGCCCTAATCCTAACACTGAAGTGTTACTTTTTTTGGCAGGTAATGTCTTCCCTAGAGAAAATTAGGTTTTTTTTGACAATATAAAAAGTATAATCTTTAAATTGACATTTAGAGAAAATTCTTTTGAAATTTTGGAACTAAACATACCTTTATGTGTATATATATTTTGAGATCACAAAAGGCATTCACTTTGAGTTTCAGCTTGCCTTTTGCAAGCAGCTTTTAAACTTAAATCATTATAAATATGATGTGCCTGCCTCTGCCTCCCAAGTCTTGGAAACAAAAGGCATGCACCTCTGAAATCATGGGATTAACGGTATGAACCACCACGCCTGGATCTAAGTTGTTCTCTATTTGGAACTTGCTCAGTTTCAGGTTGCCTTAAACTCAGAGATCTGCGTACTTCTGTCTCCAGTGTGTTGGGATTAAAGGTGTATGCATCTCAAGGGTAGGGATTAAAAGTATGAATCATCACCACCCTGTTCATTGTAACTCTAGACTTTAGAAGACAATTAAGATGTTTTTTGTCATTTAGGGGAATTGGCTACAAGCTGTTAGATGGTCTTGTTAAACAAGGTTTAGAAAGTTAGACCCAGGGTTTTCTCTTTTTCTTTTTTCTATTCTTCTTTCTCTCTTATGTAGGGGAAAAGACTTGAAAAGAAAAAGAAGAGGATATAGACATGATATAGGAATGATGAAGAAAAAGAGGTAGATTATTGAATCTACTCTTACATCTTTGTATATTGATACAAAATTAAGGTTAACTATTTTAAGGTATTGAATCTATGTAATTCTTAAAAATTCAATGTGATATTCTAAGGCCTTTTGATAGTAACTATCAAAAACTGTTTAGGATAATTAAGAAATGCAAAATAATAGTTATTCAATCTTGCCATTTTGTTCGGTATTAATTTAGTATATCACAGATATTTTCTATGTTAATCAGAAATCAAGTTGCTAAGAGACAAGCAACATTTGTTTATTCAAATATATGGAGATAAATAGATGGTCTTCAAAAACCTCAAGAGATCTGTAAAATATGACATTTAAGATGCTTTCTTAACATTTTTTGATATTGAGACATGTCTACTCCTGATAGCATCCCCCATTATAATTCAAGTAGATGATGAGCATTGAAAAATCTCCATTTCGCTATGGCTGCATTAGTGGCAAGCTAGCCACTGGGCAGAAAAAGTCCTTGCTTCAACTGTAGACAGAATGCTGTCTGAAAAGTACAAAACGTGGAATCAAGTAAATCGATAGTCTACCTGTGCCAAGATAGGGTGGGCAAGTCCTTCATAATTACTGCTTTACAATTAATGTCTGTCAGAGACACTGGGCCAAAAGGCTGAAGATAGATGTTCCAATGCTAAAGAGAGAAATTGGGGACTGTTTAGGCAGCCAGTTGTCTGTCATTTCCTACTTTTGGAAGTTGCTTGCTGTTTATTCAGATATATTTAACCTTTTCAGGTCTCTGATGTAGTTTAAGTCTAGATAGTTATATTTTCACAGTTAAGTTTTAAGTTGTTTAGGAACTAAAAGAATGTTCTAAGTTAAGAAGATGTTTTAAGTTGGTAATGAAGTTAGGATGGAAACTGAGTTAGGTATAGAACTTTAAACTCATCAAGATAGACAGATAATAGAATATTATTATTAGTTGACACCTATGTATGAACTGGACATTGGGAATCTAAGTTATACCTTATAATTGTCATAACTGTTGCCTACTTCTTATTGTTTTGTGTTGTATTTATTGTTATAAGAAAAAAAGCCCTTTTTTTGGACAAGAAGGGGTAGATGTTGGGAGGAAAAATATATACCTTAAATTTAAAAAAAAAGAAATTAAAGTGTAGAATTTGGAGCCCAATCTCAGGGGATATACTTGCATCATACATCCTGCACCTAAGGTTTAGGGATCATTGTAGAACAGGGGTATGAGGAGTATTGTAAAAGTCAGAGGGACAGGAATTCTGCCATGAGATTGTGCCTCCTAGAAATATTAGAAGCTATACTTCTAAGTCTCACCTATATACCTAAGAAGATTTGAATGATGACTATAATAGCAGAAATACTAACAAGGGAGGGGGAAAGTTCAGGAGGCGTCAATCCTACACAAAATCCTGCAAAGAAAAAGGAATGCTGAGAATGAAAAAGCATTGTCTCATTCTCAGAGACAATACTTTCTCTGCGAATTGTCTCATTCTCAGAGGGCACACCAATTGGTTATGCAATACTGAATGGCCAGCCCTAAAAACATACATACAGGAACCATTATACAGACACAAACACAACACAACATTTAATATATTATGTTATATTGTATATGTGTAAGTATGTTGGGAAGAAATAAAAGGTAAAAAATAATTGACTTATGTTACAATCTCATTTTTTAATACTAAAAGAAAAAAATTAAGACAGAAAGGCTTGTTTAGGACTAGTTAATTTGAATAAAGAGGAGCACTGCTATCACAGGATTTCCTTGAATCTGTCATATAAATGTTGGGTTCAAATGTTCTGTTTTCCAAAAGGAAAACATACTGAAGCCAGCCTGACCAACCTATGACAAGCTGAGATATCAGTCACGATTTCTAGAGAACTATCTACAAGTGACGTCTATAATGGACTATTTCAGTACTAGATTAAAAGAATTAACAACATGTGAGGTAATATAATTAAAACTCAAATTCATGTTTTTGATAAAAAAGCAGCATAACACAGTTCATAATAAATTATTCCATTAAAGCAGATCCTTGAATATTTTTAATAGAAATAAGAGCAGCAAAGGTTCTGATTAATCTCACTCAATATTAATGTAATTTGGAATATTTTGGCACATACCTAGGGTATGTTTGTAAGGGAATTTCCAAAAGATTTACTGAGGAATGAAGATCTACCCTGAATGTAGATGACACCACCTCATGAGCTCATTTGTCTAAAATAGAAAACAAAAGAGAAAACTCTTCAATATCCTTTATTTTGATTTTTTAGTCATAATATTAACTGAGCAGTCCTAATATGATTTCCTACAATGAATAGCTGAAGTCTCTGAAGCCCTCAATCCAAATAATCTTTCCCTACTTTAAGTTCTCTAAGCCAAATTTGGTCTCAGTGATAGAGAAGTAACTCATATAATAGGTATTTGTACTATACCATAATCATAAGAACAAAGAGTTTCAGAAATCATTCCTTAAAATGTGGATTGCTTTTTTCCTTTCGCTGTTTTCCCTTTGGCTTTAGAAATACCAATAAATGTTAATGTTATTATCTTTGATGTAGTATTCCAATACATGAACATTATGAAAGGGCTCCCAGTGTTTTGTTTCTAAATATTGAATAAAATGAAATGTATAATTGTAGTGTCATTTTAGAGAAATAAAATATAAGATACAAGAGTAAAATAAAAAAATTAAAACAAAGTTGAATCTTTCAGAGTTTACAGTCAAGTCTACGGATTCATAAAACCTAAGAATTTAGGAATTTGAAAACAATACACAGTGTGGGCAAATCATTATCTCGAGGAATAGGATCTCATAAAGTATAGCAAAGAAAATGTTGTAGAATTGAGACATTTAGGTAACTGTGGCAGCAGACTTTTATCAAAATGCAACAACTTTGTAAACATGAGTGTTGAAATCATATGAGATGGTAAAGAACATATTGAACAAAAAAGCTATACTTAATCAAATAGCACAATGCAGAACAGCATAAATTATCAGTTTGAAAGCAATGGTTATCAGGTCAAGGTAGTATTGCTATTGATTTTTATGTTTACTTTGCAAGCCAAGCTCTTGTATGTTCTCACCACAGAGAAATTAAATCTGATCTTAATATCTAGGGGCTATTCAGTACAATTGCTGGGACAAAGACTATAAGAGCCAAATGACAGACAAGAAAAGAAAATAGTCTGAGGGGAAAGTACAGCTTTTAAGAAATCAAATATTCACAAATAAGCATCTTTAATTTCAAATTACGAGGAAATTTTCATCAGCTATGTGACACACAGAAATATGTTTTCCCTCTCTCATACACACACACACACACACACACACACACACACACACACACACACCACTTGCTCTTTGCATATACACAATTTGCAAATAAGTGGAAATAAACTACTTCCAGCGTAGTTTATGTAGTGAGGAAAAGTATTGGAAATCACAAATGAATCATGTATTCACTTATAATCTTTAGAGTGAACTCACAGGCTCTAGATCTACTCTGTGAGGCAGATGTGAAATGCGTGACTAATAAGAATTCTTCTTCCTTACACTCTGTATGTTGCCGTGCTTTCCCACTCATGCAAGATATGAAAAGGTTTCACTTTATGAGAACAAAATCTGCTACCGATCAACTATTTCCATATGGCAGTAAAACTCATATCTCAGCACGATTTATTAGAATAAAAACAAATCATAAAAGGAAGCATTGTTTCCTTTTTAATGATTCATTTAAAGTTTGATATTATAATTTAAGAGTAATAAAGAATATACATGTCAAAAAATTTAAGATAGATTTGTTGTGTTTCAACTGTCATACAACTTATAATATATTACATGATGCAGTTAAAATTCACAAGTTTATCTAAATATCTTGTTATCCAAGCATTTCACGTGGTACTTGTTACAAAATCATGGTTTTGTGGTACTTAGTTTTATTACCATATATTTATATTGAGCTTAATAATTTTTTCAGAAAAATGCAGGATACCGAGACACCATGTTTCCCTATTTACTTTATATAAAGACTGAGCTATATGATAAGTTCTAACACAGAGAATGTGAGAGACTATGTCAATAGCTTTATCATTCCTGGTCCATGCCACACTCTGGCTAATTTTCTTATTTACCAGTACTCACACTTCTGTTCTTCCCACAATGACCTTTAAAGACATTCTCCAATATCCTGTATGTTCTTTCTCCTGTACTGACTTTAACCAATGGCTCAAGGAAAGTCCCATGGTAGTACAGATTAAAGCTTCTATTATTGACAGCCAAGGGCAGGTAAAAGAGTAGACATTATCAGTTACTAGCACATTAAGTATGTTCCTTCCTTTGTTAAGCCTAACTGTTGAGAATTAGCTAGCAATTTTTTAAGAACTAAACCATATTTCTATTAGTTCTCAAATAGTTATAATAAATGCCACAAATCTGCACATTAATTAATTTCCTCATGGTTATAGGAAAAGGAATTTGCATGGATTTTTTCCAAAACATTATAACAAGTGAAACATAATGTAGTGAAATGAAAGAATGCTTACATAAGTTGATTTAAGTATAGTGATAAGTTTCCTTCTATGGTCAAACATTTTAATGTACTCCTAGAAATGAGAAGAGACAATATTTACTCTGATTGGATTTTATGTAAAACATAATATAGAAGTAAACTAAAAATGAACAAAAATTAGATCATAAGATACAATACTTCAGGCATTTGCATTATCTATTACATTTTATTTTCTCAGAAATTAAAATTGGTATTATAAGAGAAGCTTTCTTTAAACCCCTATTATCCAGGAAGTAACTTTAATTTGATGTAATATTTCATATACTTATGATTTGATCATATATTTTTGGTTATGATTTTAGTTTCACTTGGATATGTACATTGTTAGTATTCGACAAACATGTAACATTTCATTTCAACATTCCAGAATGCAAAAATAACTTAAATATAAATTTCTAGATATAGTAAGTATTAAATGAGCTACCTCAAATATAATGTGTCTAAGTGAGAAGTTCATCCTGTGGTTGTACATTTTTATTTTGAATATTTTAAAATTTAAACAAAATATTAATTGTTCAAAATCTAAATGAGAGATTACTTGTATAGATATTTAACAACTAGAAAATCCCTTTACTACAATAAATATTGTAGGTGACATGACTTGAAATGTTAGACTATAATGGTCGAATTTTGCAAATGTATAGGTAGTGAAAAATGTTTTACTAGAAACTTGGAGGTAAGCAAAGAAAATATTGTGAAAAGATATATGTAATATATCAAAGGATTAAATTTTCTCTTCAGTTATATTACCAAATTCTCAACAATCTTTAAATTATAAACAACAGACAACTGTAGAGTCCAGATTTAGTGTCTACTTGTGTTGCAAAACTTTACTTTTAAATTTACACTAAAACCTTGCATGAAAAGAGAAGTAAATGATGAACAGAAGACCAACTTTTAATCATCCTTCTTATTCTGCTTCACTCATATCTGGTAAAGCTTCATCTAATTTTCTCAAAAAAAAATCTTGATAAGGTACATCAAAAGCATTTCTGTAAAACAAATGGGACTAAATTTAATATGATTTCATTATTTTAAAGATAAATTACATGTATTTACACAGAGAAAATGAAAAAAAAAACATAAACAGGTGTTCTTACCAGCTTCTTCTTTGAATATAATATTTTAAATGGTTTTGTTTCATTCATTTTAGGCTTAAGTAACAGTTACATCAGGTACATTTGTTGTGCATTAATTTTCTTGGGAATGGAAAAGAAAATTAGCTCTGCCTTATCTGTAAGAGTGAAATAAAAAACATGAGAATGAAAATTAATTTTATTGATCTTTTCAACTAAACAAGTTCCTGGAGGTAGTGGCTATGTTCTTAGGACCATAGGAAAAGTAGTTTGTATTCAGTTAATGGTAAGTATTAAATGGCCAAATGAAGGGTCTGACTGTGCCAACTAAGCAAATTTGGATTGAAAAACAAAACAACAACACCAACAAAAAGCTGGTATTTGTCTTAGTATCCAGATATTGGAAATGGATATTTGGTAAACAGGTAATTAAGTTAAATTAAATTAAAGAAGAAAACCCCAAAAACATAACATACAACTAATTGATCAATGGAATAGAATTTTTTACTATCATATAAACCCACCTAATTATTAACAAAGAAGTCAACAGTGTACAATGGAGAGAAAAAAAAAACATTTTCAACTAGTAGTGCTGGGAAAACTTGATAACTACAGTATAAAATTAATACTTGATTCTTATATCACATCCTACACAAAACTGAACTCCAAATTGACCAGGAAACACAGCCTAAGTCTTGATATCCTAAATCTCATAAAGGAGAAATAGAAAATACGCTTGAACACATAGGTGTGGCAAGGACTTTCTGAATAGGACCTGGGTAGCACAGACATTAAGATGTGAAATGTGCAACCTCACCAACTAACATTCCAGTAGAAGTATGAAACATGAAATAAAACCAAAGAATGGAAAAAAAACAAAACAAACTATGGTACATTTACACAATGTTATACTAGTCAGCCATCAGAATCAAGGAAATCATGCAATTTGCTGACAAATGGATGGAACTAGTAAAACTAATTCTGAGTGAACTATCTCACACCCAGAAAGATGTAAAAGGCTTGTATTCACTTCTAAATGGATTTTAGCCATACATATATTACAGGATAAATACCCTACAACCAACAGACTGGAAAGAATAGGAACAAGGACTTTGTTACCTGTTAGTAGGACAATTTGCCCTATTAGAGCTACCATGTCAGCCTCCAGTATAAGATGAAGCACTTTTTAATATATATATATATATATATATATATATATATATATATATATATATATTACTTCAGGTTACATCTCCATCACATTGTCCTCTTTTCACCCCTACCAGTCCTGCCCTCTGACCCTCTAACCCCATCACTTCCATCCCACTCCTCTGGAGTGGAGTGTCCCTACATAACAGTCCCCCACCCCAGTTCAGCAGTCATATGAGGGCCAAGAGCCTTCTCGTACACTGGGGGCCTACAGGCAGCACCACTAGGGGAAAGTGTCTCATTGACAGGAAAAAAGTCTAGGTTCATGTTCCCTTTGTTGCATTGGTTCTGTATAGTTATCCTGTACTATATGGCCAAAATCCGATTATAAGTGAATAGATGCCATGTGCATCCTTTTGAGTCTGGGTTAGCTCACTCAGGATGAGCTTTTCTAGTTCCATCCACTTGGATGCAAATTGCATAATTTCCTTGTTTCTTATATCTGAGTAGTATTCCATTGTGTAGATGCACCACAGTTTTTTAAATCCATTCCTCGGTTGAAGGACATCTGGGTTGTTTCCAGTTTCTAGCTATTACAAATAAGGCTGCTATGAACATAGATAAGGAAACTTCCCTGCGATTTGGTGAGGAATCATTTGGATGTATACCCAGAAGTGGTATGGCTGGGTCCAGAGGCAGAGCTATTCAAAGTTTTCTAAGATATCACCAGACTGAATATTGGTTGCACAAGCCTGCAATCCCACCAGCAATGGAGGAGAGTTCCCCTTTCTCCACAACCTCGGCAGCGCTGTCATTTGAGCTTTTGACCTTAGCCATTCTGACAAGTGTGAGATGGAACCTCAGCATTGTCTTAAGTTGCAATTCTCTGATGATTAAGGATACTGAGCATTTCTTCAAATGTCTCTCAGCCATTAGGGATTCCTCCTTTGTGAATTCTCTGTTTAGCTCTGTTCCCCATTTTTTATTGGATTATTTGGTTTCTTGGCATGTAATTTCTTGAAATCTTTGAAAGTTTTTTATATAAGCCCTCTGTTAGATGTGGGTTTGGTGAATATTTTTTTTCCCAAATTTGTAGACTGCCATTTTGTTTGAATGACAGTATCTTTTGCCTTACAGAAGCTTTTCAGTCTCATGAGGTCTCATTTTTTGATTGTTGGTCTTAGATC
>CAJQZJ010032563.1:161409-199831 GCA_907164525.1 Lophiomys imhausi
AGGAAATTGTAACGTGTGCCGATGAGTTCCAGGGTTTTCCCCACTTTCTCTTCTAATGCATTTAGTGTGTCAGGCCTTATGTTAAGGTCTCTGATCCACTTGAACTTAAGTTTTGTACAAGTTGATAAGTATGTGTCTAATTTCATTCTTTTACATGTTGACATCCAATTGGACCAGCACCATTTGTTGAAGATGCTGTCCTTTTTTCCATTGTATGGTTTTGGCTTCTTTGTTGAAAATTAAGTGACCATTGGTGAGTGAGTTCATTTCTGGGTCTTCAATTTGATTCCAGTGATCCACTGGTCTGTTTCTGTATGAGTACCATCCTGTTTTTATTACTATTGCCCTGTAGTACAGCTTGAAATCAGGGATGGTGATTGATTTAGCTATTCTGTTTTGTTGTTGTTGTTGTTTTTGTTTTTATTTTATTTTTTGTTATTCCATATGGAGTTGAGAATTGCCTTTTCCAGGTCTATGAAGAATTGTGGTGGTATTTTGAGAGGGATTACATTTGAATCTGTATATTGCTTTTGACAGGATGGCCATTTTTATTATGCTGACCCTACCTATCCATGAGCAAGGGAAACCTAAGCTAAAGATTACACCTTCTGAAGTTAAATTAAGATCAGGTTAACAGAATAAGCAGCCCTGTAACCACTAAGCAAATAGAAACAGTCATTAAAAATCTCCCAACCAATAAAAGCCCAGGCCCAGATGGTTTCAGCATAGAATTCTACCAGACCTTAAAAGAAGAGCTAATACCATTTCTCCTCAAACTCTTCCATAAAATAGAATCAGGAGGAACACTGCCTAACTCATTGTATGAGGCCTCATGTCACCCTGATTCCTAAATCACACAAAGACCCAAGAAAGAAAGAAAACTTCAGACCAATCTGCCTCACGAACATAGATGCAAAAATACTTAATAAAATACTGGCAAACTGAATCCAAAATATGTATCATACACCATGATCAAGTAGGCTTTATCCCAGGAATGCAGGGATGGTTCAACATATGAAAATCCATCAACATAATTTACCATATAAACAAGTTGAAAGAAAAAAACACATGATCATCTTACAAGATGCTGAAAAAGCATTTGACAAAATCCACCACCCCTTCATGCTAAAAGTCCTGGAGAGAACGGGTATACAAGGACCATACCTAGGAAGAATAAAGGCTTTATACAGCAAGCCAGTATAACATCAAATTAAATGGAGAGAAAGTTGAAGCATTTCCTCTAAAATCAGGGACAAGGCAAGAAGGTCCACTTTTGCCATATCTCTTCAACATAGTACTTGAACTTCTTGATAGAGCAATAAGTCAGCTTAAGGAGATCAAGGGGATACAAATTGGAAATGAAGAAGTCAAATTATCCCTATTTGCAGATGATATGATATTATACATACACAACCCAAAAAATTCCTCCAGAGAACTCTTTCAGCTGATAAACACGTTCAGCAAAGTGGCTGGATACAAAATAAATTTAAAAAAAAATTAGAATCCCTTCTTTATACAACAAATAAATGGGCTGAGAAAGAAATTAGGGAAACAACACACTTCACAATAACCACAAACAATATAAAATACCTGGGGGCAACTCTAACCAAGCAAGAAAGACCTGTATAATGAGAATTTCAAGTCCTTGAATAAAGAAATTAAAGAGACCATCAGAAGATGGAAAGAGGAAGCTCTTAAACCTCATATGAATGCTGAACTGAGTGGGGCTGAGATGTAGGGACACCCCACATCAGAGGAATAGGATAGGTGAGAGAGGGGTGGAATGATGGGATCGAGAAGGGTGGAGGGAGGGGGCTGTGATGGAGAAGAAACTTGAACTAATAAATAAATGTAATAAAAAACCTATAAAACAATTTTTTAAATTTTGAAATATTTTCAAATACAACTGAGTAGCACATTTTAAAGACATTCAAAACTCTTCATCTCATTATACAAGTATATATATCAATGTATCTGTGTATTATACATAATATGTATGTGTTTGTGTCTTATGTGTTTGTATGCATGAGTATATATGTATGTATAAATATGTAAAAGATAACAACTCATTACTTGAGTGTGAAGGCGCGTGTCAAGTCAGTTCAGAGGCTGGAATCTGAAACGATGATGCACGTGATTTGTCATCTAGTCTTTGTTTTCTCAGAGTTTACTATCAACTGCTGGATAACTCTGATTAACTTTATTTTATTTTTACGATTTATTTATTACTTCAAATAACATCTCCATTACAGCCCCGTTCCTCCACTCAACCTCCCATCCTCTACCCTCTTTCCCACCCATTCCATACCTCTGGTGTGGAGTGCCTGCATGTATCAATCCCTCTCAGTGTGTTAGTCACATGAGGTCTAAGAGTTTCCTCTTGCACAGGAGGCATACATGACAGTTCCACTAGGGTGGGGTGTCCCACTAACAGATAACCAAGTCCATGTTCCTGTTCTTTTGGGTCTATTGATTGTAGGGTGGTTATCCTGTACTATATGGCTAAAATCCAGTTATAAGTGAAAAGATGCCATGTGTATTATTCTTAGTCTGAGTTTGCTTGCTCATGACGAGCTTTTCTAGTTCTATCCATTTGGTTGCAAATTGCATGGTTTCCTTGTTTCTGATAGCTGAGTAGTATTCCATTGCGTAAATGTAGCACAGTTTTTGTTATCCATTCTGGGTTGAGGGACATCTGGGTTATTTACAGTTTCTAGCTCTTACAAATAAAGCTGCTATGAATATAGTTGAGGAGATGTCCTTATGGATTGGTGAGGAATCTTTTGAATATATTCCTAGGAGCTCAGATCTTACTGTGGACTCATAGTTCCACTGTTCTCAGGTTCTAAGTCCTGATATCATTTTTCTGTGATGTTATTTCTAGTCTTGAAAACTTCTCATTAAGCTACAATGCAGGCAAATAATAGTATAACACTATGAGTACTCTTGGGTGACTCATATGTCAAAGTTCTATGCTATGCATCCATGGAGAAATGGGAGATACTCTTGACATCTCCATTCTGTCCCCACTACTTTTTCACATATACCTTTGTTGCAAAGGGATGATAATAATAATGAAGTTGTGAATTTTTATTGCCATTGATTTAATTTCTTCGTAAAAAGAGAAAACTGAGATAAAAAAACTAGCTTTGCCTCATAGTGTAGTTAAATCTTATTGTTTATTGAAGAAAAGCAATTTCACAAAGCTGCTTTTTCTGATGTTGTTTCACAATACAACATCAAAGTGGATACAATGAGACCAAAGTACAATATGTACATATTTTTAAATAGTAAGCATGTCGATCACATGGCTCACAACCTGCCATGTGACTTCACCATCTTAGATGACCATGTGGTACAAAGCACAATTACTTCTTAGTCCTAATGAACTCTGTTTATTATTGGTACCTCCTTTTAGACTAAACAACTAACAGATCTTATATTTTAGATTTTTTAATGGATTTTTTATATGATGATAGAAATTCAAAATTATATCTTTACAGCATGCTATATGATGATTCAACCCTGGTTTATATTTCTAACTAGGTATGTCTTTGCTAGTTATTGGATATGGTTAAAACTCACGAGTCAGCATTATTAATTAAAAGTATCTGCTTAGATAATCTTAATCCATATGACATAATTCCAAAGATACATTCAAGTTTGGATATTTAGATATGTTATTTCTAGAGATATTGAACTTAAGTGTTTACACTGCTGATGGAACCTGGTTTTACCTTTTAAAATTATGGTTTTTCTTTTTGTCTTTTAAAATTGTGACTATGTTCTATGTCATCACTCCCAAAAGAGTTAAAAATCACTGCCTTAAAATATGTTTAGCCTTGTTTTTGCTAATATTAAGACCTAACACAGCTATAGACTTTAATAAGCTATAGACTTTTATAAACTAAATCATACAGGAAACTGCTATGCTGCATAGTGATATGCCATAGAAAGGTCAGAAAGTTTCCAGTCCCTTTACAGATTATGTTTATAGATTAGAAAGTTTTATTTTGATAATAGAAGAGCATCAATTTTCAATTATTATTTTTAGGGCTCTGAACCTAATGGCAATAAAATCTAAAATCCAAGTCTTTAATGGTAATTAAGAAATGCAAGCTAGTAGTCACCTTATTTGTAGTTATGCCAAGAAGTTGCATAGTTAGTTAGAAGAATAAGTTTTATCTACCCTCCTATACATGTTTCCACAGTCAAGTAGATAGTAACTAATTAGAAACAAGTAACTAACTGGAAACAAGCAAAGTTTGTCTATCCAGATCCATCTTAGATATATATGCTGGTCCTCAGACACTTCAGAGATCTTCAGAACATGACATTTAATTATTTAATACAAAAAGGTTTTTATAGACATGTCAGCTCCTGACAGCATACCTAGTCTCCTCCAAAGAAGAGAAGTTGACTGCCAAGGTTTTCCAACACAGGGTAAGCACTCCTTCATAATTTCTTTCTCACAAAAAAGTTTGTCATATTTTGGTACTGTGGCCAAAGATGGATGTCCCAATAACACAGAGGAACTATGGATAACTTGTTCATGTAATACTGCTTTTTAAAAAATAGATACAGAAGCTGCTTGAGCTGCACTTCCTGCCTACTCAGGTAGCATTTATCATTCTAAGAACCCTGATGAGTATTAAGAAGAGGCTAGCAAAAGATTTAACATTTAACTGCAGAAACCAAGGCTTCTTATGCATCCCCAGTCAAATTGATGTGTAAAAATCAGTCATCAAGCCTCATTTTAGATTTGCTACCACTAGGCCCAGACATAGTGTGCCTTGTTAACAGACTCAGAAAACATTTACCTCCTTCCCCAAAGTAATCCACCACCATGTTGGTTCATGGTAATTTATTAGCTAGTTAAAACTACTATGTACCAGGTCTCCTTTTTTTAAAAAGGGCAAACAGGGTTGCCTTACTTATAGGCATCATTTTACAAGATAATGTAACTTTTCACTACAGTGATGACGCTCAGCAATCTCATCTGTCTCATTGTAAGTAATTAGATAGAAAAAGAGATAAAATTTATGTAAGTCTTGAGGATACAAAAGCTTAAGTTGGGAGGACCTAGAAAAAAAGTATTGTAAGGTCTAAAAAAGTGTCTTAATGTTGGTAGATGCAAACAGAAGTGGAGTGAAAAATCTTGAAATTACTAACAAAAAGGATAAAAAGTATTGAAAACATTGGTGATAGAAGCCTAAATAGTAGCTCAGTAAATAACAATAAGATTGATAAATGGGATTACATTCAATTATAAAGCTTCAATGGAGCAAGAGTAAACAATCTAGAGAGAAGAAAGTTCCAACAGAATGTGAGAAAATCATTACCAATTATTATCCAAAATCAGATTCATAACCAAAATGTATAAACAATTCAAGATTAATCAATGGAACAAATAATCCAATAATACATGACACATGAACTGAACAGGTGTTTTTATCATGGAGAAATACTGTAGTCATTAAACATATAAAAATAATCAAAATATATTGTATAAATATTTATGTAAAAAGTGAACTGACATTTTGGTCATTCATTAGGAAAATGAAATAAAAAATGAATTCCAACAAACTCCAATCAATCAGAATTGGTACAGGATAATCATCCTACAATCAACAGACTGAAAGGAAAAGGAACATAGACTTTGTTATGTGTTAGTGGGACACTTTTCCTAGTGGAGCTGCCTTGTAGGCCCCCAGTATGAGAGGAAGCTCTTAGCCCTCGTATGACTGCTGAACTGAAGGGGGCTGATATGTAGGGACACCTCAAACCAGGGAAGTAGTAGAGGTGGGAGAGGGGTAGAGGGTGGGAGGATGGGACCGAGAGGGGTAGAAGGAGGGGGCTGAGATGGAGATGTAACTTGAAGTAATAAATAAACATAATATAAAAAAAGGAAAGAAAATGAAAAGCAAATATAAGTGAGGATGAAGAGATGCAGCTTTACTGGGTATGAAAATAATTCAGCAACAGAAAATGTCTGAGAAAAGTAGAAGGCAAGATATACTTTTCATCTAAACTAGTTCTGTATCTATAATTGAATAAAGATACAGCTTCATATTCTTGTCTGTTGCTGCGGTGGTTCCAAGATCTCAGTCATCAAATCAACTTAAATGTTCTGGGTGGATGTCTGGATAAAAACAATGTGGTATTAATAGATAATGGTGTTTATCTGTTCATCAAAAGAATTAAATAATTTCATTCTCAGGAAAGAAGATGGAATTGAGGTTAACCATTTAAAATGAAATAAGCCAGTCTCATAATGACAAGTATCAAGTTTTCTCTTATGTTTGGAAATCAGGAAGAAACACAAATAAATGGAAATAAATTTGGTAATCATTACAGAGATAGAAGAGAGCAATGAAGGGAACGGGCTATAAAAATGATAATAGAAGAGGTTAATTAAATGGATAATTTTATACTATTTATATAAATACACTATTTGTATTTATATATTGATAAATTATACCATTTACATACATGGCTATGTCATAGTAAAACCATTATTTTGTAAAACTAATATACATCCATAATAAGAAAGAAATTATGAGCTAGAGAGATGATTCAATGGTTCAGGGCACTAGCCACCAAGGTAGAGAACCAAGGATCGATTCCGAAGACCCACAAATTTGCTCAAGGGCACATGTAACTCCTGTTCCAAAGCATCTGATTCCCTTTTCTGGTCTCCACAGAGAACAGACACACATGTGGCAAACAGATTTATAGGAAGCCAAAACATTTATACAAGAAAAATAATAAAGACACAACATTACTTTTGCAAAGGAGCACTAATGCAAATCTAAGTCTCATTCACCATGATGAAGCAGAAGACACGTTTTATTTAGCCCTACCATTCAAGATCCAGGAGCAATGGAACCATTGTAACCTTGTGTTTTAGTCATTTAATTTGTACAGAATTAAATGTATTGGAACACAAAGTCATAAGTTTGACAGCTATTCAAATTTTAATTTAAAAAATCACATGGGTCATCCTGACTAAGGCATTTTTCAGAGTATGTGTGTCATTGAAAACAACCTTGCTAATGATTTTCTTGAAATTAAAATATATGTTAAATTATTGTATTTACTAAAAGACCCCAACCCCCTTCTTTAGATATGATTATGGCTATTCACATATGGGATATCTGCTTTACTTCTGTTTAGTTTGATGGTTTTTTGTTATGTTGGCCCTTATGCATTTCTATTTTTGTAATGTATTATTGTTTTTATTAACATTACACACACTGTTCATAAAATGGTTACATTGTAAAAAAATTACAATTGAGCATTACAATATCAAATAAATGTGTGCACCAAATCATAACATAGTATGTTTTTCGGGAATGAACTAAGAAGAAAATTTGAAAAAACAATGATTTTTAAATAAGCAACCAAAACAAAATTTTAAAATGGGAGTATTAGAGGTGAGATAAATATCTGAAATATAAAAATTACTAGGCTTCCATCATTTTACTACCTAGGGTTTATTTTTTAATGAAGTTTCAGATAACATCATGATAAATCAAAAATATATAACTTCTTGCAGATATAAAAGGATAATTTTCCCAGAAAATAGTGTATTTTCCAGAAGAACAGCAAAAATAATGCTTACCCATACAAAATTGATTAGTTTTGTTGCTAAAGGGAAGAGTATGTCCCAGAACAGAAACATCAGTCAAATTTGTCCCACTGGCTGTGAAAGCGTTTCCAAGTCAAACTACTTCTAAGAAGTTTATAAAATCAAATGCAATATTAATGAAAATATTATTCTCCCATACAAAGCAGACAGATTTTGGCAAAACTTTTCCATCAAATAATGGTTAGACTATATATAATATCAATGTATTGTGCAAAACAATTATTATTTCATATGAATGCAAAGACATTGTTTCATTTGCATTTTGCAAAACACTGACTTGTGACATACAACATGGCTTTGGCATTGAGTAATTCATATTAATAAATGACTTACATTTTCTTTTTTCTTAACTTCTGTAACAGACAGAAAACATGCTTTCTTTTACTTAATAGTTAGCTTGCATGCCATGTTTAAACTGTTATAGGCTAGTCTTTTCAGATTCTAACCTCTATAAATGACAAAGTAGATATTTTCCTAAAATACAAAAATGTGGTTTCTTTATACACACAAAACCATTATGTGAGTTGAGTGTTCTATTTTTATTAATTCAATTTAAAAATAAGTAATAAAAATTAGTGTGACAATATTGATAATCGCTGAATCTCCCTAGTATATATCAAAAAGAAATGATAATTAAGTCACAATTTATTTTGTGCAATTATTGAAGTTAATTTCATTAGAGTGGTGTTTCTGAAATGAGAAATTCAAATGGACCTTTTGATATAGATGATCACAGACTAGTGTTGTCAGTAAGTTACTTTTGTTTCATTAGGCTTCACATCTGAATGCCATTCTTAGAATTTTAACTGAAATTTGCTCTTTTTTTTCTCTTCAAAATGTACATGCTGTATTCTTCCTGGCTCAGTTTGTTCTTTTTCATTATAGATCTGCATAAGAGTGACCACTAAAATCACAGGATAGAGTCAGTAGTAGGCTCCCTTGAAATCTCCTCTGTCAGCTATTAATCCAAAACTGTTGTATTTTAGTCTCAGGTAGATTTCTTAGAGAAGGAAAGAAAGTGGCCTCCTCATTCTTCACCAAAGTATCACAAGAATGGTCTTTAGGCAGCTTATTAATAATTCATCTCCTTTGAGATCTCTTGAGTGAGGCAATCATAATATACAATGCCCTTAACACTACTGTTTTCCATACTATTGCTGATAGGGCCCATTAACCCCAGCTAAAAGTATTCAACTACTGTCCTAATCCAAACTCCCAAGGTTCCCTTCTACCAACAGGCAACATGGTCAGGTTGTAACAGAAATACTTCAGTCCCTGGTACCATGTTCTGTCATAGTCAGTGTTTCATTATTGTGAAGTGAATTGATACTATGACCATAACCACTCTTATAAAGCAAAACACTATTTGGGCCAGGTTTACCAGTTCAGAGGTTTAGTCCATTATCAACATGGCAGAAAGCATGGTAGCCATCAGTCAGACATGGTACTGAAGATAACACTTCGCTATCTGGATTGATAGGCAGCATGAATGGGGAGAATTTGGTCCAAGTTTGAACATTTGAAACCACAAATCTCACCTCCAGTGACACACCCCCTTCAACAAGGAAATATTTACACCATCAAGGCTGCACTTCCTCGTCTTTGTCAAATAGTGCCACTCCCTAATGACCAAAGTTTCAAATATATGAGCCAATGGAGGTCATTCCTATTCAGACCACCATACTATGTAAAAACAGTGTTTTCTGTAAAAATCATTTTCTGAGGTGCACAAAAATAAATATTCATTGCTTATCTTTAATAATATTCACAAAGAGTCTATCGTTTTGTTTGTACATGTGCATATATGCCAATATGCATCAATATACCAATACCTCCTTTGATACTGATGATAATAAGATTGAATACTTTTCTAATGGTTAATCACATGCTTAAAATGGTCCAGAATAATGGTACTCAACCTGTGAGTTGTGACCCCTTTGGGATCAAACGACCCTTTCACAAAGGTCACATATCAGATACCTTGCATATCAGATATGCATATTATAATTCATTATAGTAGTAAAAATGCAGTTGTGAAGTAGCAAAGAAATAATTTTGTCATTGGGGGTCACCATAATATGAGGAAATCTATTAAATGGTAGTAGCTTTAGGAAGGTTGAGAACCACTGCTCTAGATCATTCATCCTTTGACTAATATAGCACCAAATTTATTCTGTAGTCTGTCTGCTACTATACTTTAGATTTTTTCCACATTTTTGATATATTTCAAAAACAATGCAAATTTTAAAGTATATAAAATGATATAGAAAATGGAAGAAAATAAGAAGAAATTATTTCACAGGAAGTTCAAAACATTAATTGAAGAGGGAAACTTCTAGTGTGTAACAGAGTACATAGATGTTCAGATGAATGCCATTGATATTGAAGACATAACATAAGTGGATCTGATAAATCAAGAAGGAAAAAAGAGTCATAGCTTATGCCACATCCAAATTCAATCTACAGGTCCAGAATACTGTGCTGTTAACTAGGCATAAATCAAACAGAATATTCTTTAGTTCCAAGTATGCATCAATAAACCTAAGTGATTGCTATTGCAATTAATTCCAATGACTTTATTTCAATAAAACATGATCCTCTGTTTCCTGTGCATTCCACATTTATCTTTTTAACAGTTTAAATTGATCTTAACAGTACAATTTCAGCAGAAATTTGTTTTGAAATTGATTAAGCTATATTAATTAATGATGTCTTTAAATCAATGGCTGTTTTTTGTTTCTCAGAGCCGAGAATGTTGGGTTTGCAATTTCTCATTTTATTAGTTTGTAGACCCTAATTCTCCTCTTACTTTGTTTTAGTCTCCATATCTCCTATGCTTCTTTCTTCTTTTCTTTCTTTTTTGAATTCCCTTTCTTCCCCTTTCATGCTCAATTAAAAAATTTCACACCGTTTTTAAATATTCAAAATACCAATTATAAATATTAGCATGTTGAAACACTTTATTTTCATTAGATCTCTATGCTATATAATATCTACTTACAAAAGACAATTAGAATATATGAATATTATACATGCCAATAGTATAATTTTGATAAATGAAGAATAAGATACTGAGATGAATGTTTTATAATTTTGGGATTAATAGTGATTATAAAGAAGTTAGACCTCTCAAGTGAGATGAGGGACTGTTATATAAGGACACCCCACCCCAGAGAAATGGGATGGAAGGGTTAGGAGGTAAAGAAGAAAAATGAAATGTGATGTTTCGGCCTTTTACTACTAATTGTCATAAACTGTTTAGGGTAATTAAGAAATGCAAATTAATGGTTATGAAAGCCAGTCATTCTTTTAGGTACTATGACAGCCTATAATAGTTACTTTCTAAGCTAATCAGAAATAAACCTGCTATGAGACAAGCAACATCTGCTTACCCTAATATAAGAGATAGATAGGGCCTCTTCAAAAACCTCAAGAGATCTGCAGAATATGGCATTCAAAGATGCTTTTGTAACTTTAGATTTTTTTATATCAAGACATATCAACTCCTGATAGCACCCCCTATTCTCCTCCAAGTAGAAGATGAGCATCGAAGAATCTCCAGTGGGAGATGATTGAATTAGTCGCAAGCCTATCTCTTGGTAGGAAAAGCCCCTTCCCCCAACTGTAGACAGAATGCTGTCCAAAAAGGACAAAACCTGGAAGCAGGTAAGTCGACAGCCTAGGTCTGCCAAGACAGGGTAGGTAAGTCCTTCATAACTGCTGCTCTACAATCAATGTCTGTCAGAGAAACGGGGCCAAATGACTGAAGATCGATGCTGTAATGTATGGAGAGAAAATGGGAACTGTCCAGGCAGCCACAGGTATGTCATTTCTTAGTTTGGGAAGCTGCAGGCCCTGTACTTCCTATAAAATCAGATATATTTATCCCTCTCAGGTCTCTGAGGTGGTTGAAGAACAGATAGCTAGAGTCTCATAATTTAATTTTGAGTTGTTTAGGAGTCAAGAGAGTGTTATAGATCTAAGAAGATACTTTTAAAATTGTGTTGCAAATTAGTATGAATGTTGAGTCGGATATAGACCTTTACTCATGGAGATGTTTAGATAGTAGAATGTTAAAGTCAAGTACCAAATAAATATGGACTGGTCATTGGGAATGTATGTTAAGCCACATAACCCTCATAACTGTGGCCTAATTACCTCTGTTGTACTGTATTGTATTTGTTATTATAAGAGAAAGAGCCATTTGTTGGACTGAAAGGGAAAACTGTAGGGGGAAATAAGATATACCTTAAACTTAAACTTAAAAGAAAAAAAAAGGGAAGAGGATGGGGGGTTGAGGGTGGGAGGGTGGGACTGGAGGGGGAATAGGGAGGGGACTGCGATTGAGATGTAACTTGAAGAAATAAAAAATAAAGGAAAAAAATAAAAAAAGCAAATGAAACAACATATAACTATCTCAGTGTACTATAACAGTGTATACTGTAGCCTATAAGAAAAAATGATAATAATTAAAATTTGAATTCAAAGTTAGAGCAGAAACAAGAATTCCCTATAACAACTGAATTCCTAAATGGGAAGTTAAGAAAAAAAATTAAGCAAACAAAGAAAAAAATCAAAACACACATACACAGAGAGAGAGAGAGAGACACACACACAGAGAGTGTGTGTGTGTGAGAGAGAAGTCAACCATATTCTTCTTACATGACTATAAGTTATAAGCATATTCAATGGTTTTCATAGAGATACCATGTTATGGTTGTGAACAACCAATTGGAAATTGACTTACTTGACAGTTAAGTATTCAGTCACTCAAATATAATATGCTATTTCAAGAAAACATATTTATATATTGTATTCAATTACAGATACACAATGATTGTAACATGTTATTCTTTAAGTTTTTCAAAGAAGTTAAAATGCAGTTACCATGTCAGGCAATAAAACTAAAGCTTGAGCAAGGTTAGCTGAGTTATTCCTCTACCCATAGCTGGCAAATAACATAGCCTAGCTAAACTTGGCAAATCTAGTTATAGAAAACTGCTTTAACTACATATAAACTTTTACAGTCTCTGAGAAAAGTATAACCCTGTGGTTAAGCACTATTTGAGGAAGATTATAGCAGGGAACTTTTCTGAATTTTAAAAAGTCGAATGCAAATTCCGAAGGCACGAGAAACCCACATTTCCACTAGATAAATATGAGGTTTCTTCTCCAATTAAATATTTCCCATTTGTCTCAAATGTAGCATATCTGCAACAAAGCTAATTAATTTCACCTCTAAGCATGCCCTTCATGTTATATTATTTTCTCTCTGTGAATAGCATCATTATATAACTGGCTGGCTGCCCAAGTCAGAATCCTTGGGGCTGTTGATTCTTGGATTTAGTTCATCAGAAATATGGAGCATGAAGAAAGTCCTCACACTAACACTTGCTTTGTATGCAGCACTTCTGCTTTGCAAATTCCTTGTCAAGATCAAGTACTCATTCTTTGTTTGTTTGTTTTTTCTTCCATCATCATTTATTTTAGTGGGAATTTTAAATATTTTTTTTGGTTCATTTTGGTGTGTGTGCTTTTTTTTTTAATACTCTATTTTTTTTTCTTCAAGTTACATCTCAGTAACAAACCCCTCCCTATTCCCCCTTCCTATCCCGCCCTTCCACCCTCTTCCCCCCAGAAGTTTCCCCTTTCAATCCAACAGATGGTTCCTTCTCTTATAACAGTAAGTATTATACAAAACAATAGATATAAATATGCCACATTTATGAGAGTTAAATGGCCCAGTATACCTTCCCAATGTCCAGTTTATACATATTTGGCCCCTGACTTTAACATTCTACTATCTAATCAACTCCATGAGTTTAAAGGTCTATATGTGACTCAACATTCATACTATCTTGCAACACACTTTTAAGAGTATCTTCTTAGATCAATAACACCCTCTTGATTCCTAAACAATTCAAAATTTAACTATGAGACTCTAGCTGTCTATTCTTCAACCACCTCACCACCACAGCAATCCAATGTCACTGGGACCGCTCAGCTCTACACAATACCCCGGCAGGAACCTCAGTGAAGCCTGCAAGATCAGCTTCTGCCTATAAACCCTTTAGGTCATCTAAACAGCTGAGAACAGAAGGACTGAACATAAAAGGAGTGAACTAACATTTTTAATCATTTTTTCCATTTGGGTTCGGGCCCCAAACAGGTCTACTACGACCCAAATCAGCAGGAAGTCACTTTAAGAAAGCGACGTCCCATGCCCAGTGGATGGGGAAGGTGTTTTTCCGCCCTTCTTTTAGGTTATTTGAAGGATAACTGAAAACTCTGATATGTAGGGGAAGAGACTACAAGCTGATAAATGGTCCTGTCTTAATGGGTTTTGGAGGTTAGCCCCAGGGAATTCCTACTTTTCCTTTTCTGTATCCTTCTTCCTCTCCTATGTAGGAGTGCATGGGCTTGAGAAAAATGAGATATAGACATAGCACAGGAAGGTCCAAGAAGAAGGGGCAGATTATTGAATATACCCTTATACCTTTGTATATAGATACAAAATTAGTAGTTTATTTGACTAAAGTGGTATTGACCATTGTTTATTGTGCAAAAATAAGATTGTATTGGATTACATCGGTATTGATCTTTGTATACTGATACAAAATTAAGATTATAGTTGGCCACAATGGTATTGACCCTTGCATATGGACATAATATTAAGATTATATTGGGCTACATAGGCATTGATCTTGGTATATTGATACATAATTAAGAGTATATTTAACCACAATTGAATTTTAAATATTTTTAACCCAAACTTATAAAATTTCAGTAATTTATTCCATAAACCTGGGTGAAATCTAGTGAATTTATGTAAGTTGGCAACCTATCAGTCACAAGAATATGATCAAATATCAAACATATATTATTTCATATATACCAAGAATAAATATCTAAGAAGCAACACAACTGACACCTAAAATCACAACAGTAGAATTAAGGTACTATTAGTTTCATTAACATTTTGACCAACACAAAAATTTCAAATAGATTCCAAAGCATCCTTCAAGTAAAGAAGAAAAATGTAACTGAATGTTACTCAGACAAATACCAACTTTAAATAATAATTGTGTAAGGAATTGGAATAGAAGAAGTATTTAGGGAGAGAAAAACAATAGGTGGATGTTTGTATAGAACAAGATAAGGGTAGGGAATGATGCACATATGCAAAGTACAACATGGATTTTCATGGATAAGTCAAAATAAAATAAGTCAAACAAATAAATTATCAATCAAATGCATTTCTTAATCTCTTTTTAGTACCTGACTTGTGCACATTCACCACTACATATTTCCTCACATCCATATTTCAGCCTGTACTTGATAGAAACACTATCTGCTATGGCTTTTGAAAAAAACAATTATATTTTATTTTCTCTCAGGTTTCTCTCACATCTTCTTATTGCTCTCTTAAGGTGTCTTTACATTTAATGCCAAATTTAGCATCAACTCACTTTCCTAAGTTGTTTCAAAGCACTGTGATATTAAAATCTTCTGTGTGCTTTCATTCTCATAACTCTTTTTTAATAAATAAATTTATTTATTTGTTGCTTTAGGTTACATCTCCATCATATTGTCCTCTTTCCCCACTTCCCAGCCCCGCCCTCCCACCCTCTACCCCCTAACCCTTCCATCCCACTTCTCTGGAGTGGAGTGTCCCTACATAACAGTCCCTCAACCCACTTCAGAAGTCATATGAGGGCCAATAGCCTCCTCATACACTGGGGGCTTACAAGGCAGTACCACCAGTGAAAAGTATCTCATTGCCAGGGAGAGAAAACTAAAAAACAAACAAACAAACAAAATAAAAAATAAAAAAATAAAAAGTCAATGTCCATGTTCCTTTTGGTGCATTGGTTGTAGCATAGATATCCTGTACTATATCGCTAAGATACGACTGTAAGTGAATAGATGCCATGTGCATCTTTCTGAGTCTGGGTTAGCTCACTGAGGATGAGCTTCTGCAGTTCCATCAATTTGGTGGCAAATTACATGATTTCCTTATGTCTGATGGCTGAGTACTTTTCCATTGTGTAGATGTACCACAGTTCTTTTTATCCATTCCTCAGTTGAGGGAAATCTGGGTTGTTTCCAGTTTCTAGCTATTACAAATGAGGCTGCTATGAACACAGATGAAGAAACTTCCTTATGATTCCATGAGGAGTCATTTGAGTGTATACCCAGAAGTGGTATGGCTGGGTCCTGAGGCAAAGCTATTCCAAGTTTTCTAAGGTATCGCCATACTGACCTCCATAGTGGTTGCACAAGCCTGCACTCCCACCAGCAATGGAGGAGGGTTCCCCTTTCTCCACACCCTTGCCAGCATGTGCTGTCATTTGAGCTTTTGATCTTAGCCATTCTGACAGGTGTGAGATGGAATCTCAGAGTCATCTTGAGTTGCATTTTTCTAATGATTAAGGATGTTGAGCATTTCTTCAAGTGTCTCTCAGGTATTAGGGATTCCTCTTTTGTGAATTCTCTATTTAGCTCCGTCCCCCATTTTTTGATTGGATTATTTGGTTTCTTGGCATTTAATTTCTTCAGTTCTTTGTAGATTTTGGATATTAGCCCTCTGTCAGATATGGGGTTGGTGAAGATTTTCTCCCAGTCTGTAGGCGCCATTTTGTTCGAATGACAGTGTCTTTTGCCTTACAGAAGTTTTCAGTTTCATGAGGTCCCATTTATTGGTTGTTGGTCTCAGGTCCTGAGCTGTTAGTGTTCTGTTCAGGAAGTTGTCACCTGTGCCAATAAGTTTGAGGGTTTTTCCCACTTTTTCTTCTAGAAGATTTAGTGTGACCGGCCTTATGTTAAGGTCTTTGATCCACTTGGACTTAAGTTTTGTACAATGTGATAAGTATGGATCTAATTTCATTCTTTTACTAGTGGACATCCAGTTGGACCAGCACCACTTGTTGAAGATGCCGTCCTTTTTCCATTGTGCGGTTTTGGCTTCGTTGTCAAAAATTAGGTGGCCATAGATGTGTGGGTCCATTTCTGGGTCTTGAATTCTATTCCATTGATCTACTGGTCTCTTTCTATACCAATACCATGATGTTTTTACTACTATTGCTTGACAGCACCTACTTCTTTCTGATTCATGGGTTCATATGTATGGACTTTTTGTATCTTTTTCAGTACTGCAAGCTTATAATTACAAATGAGGCATGATGGAATCTATTTTACTCATATTGTATTTTCAGTAAAATTAAATAATTAAATGTTATTAATTATTTTACTTATTCATAAATAATTAGGGAATAAACTATATTCCTAATGTTATGAGAATCATGTTATTCTATTAGATTAACAACATAGTACTGAGGATGAATGTTCTATTGCTCTTGTATTCATTTCCTTGTCCTTGAAGTAACTTTATTTTTTTCCTGAACACTAAGAAATATAATTTGTACTAATCTTTCCTTTTCCTACTTCAATGATCAGTAGGTGATTTCATTTTTCTTTGCAGCTAAAATAATTATCCATCAAAGCTAACAATGAGTAATATCATTTCCTCCAACTGGGCCATATGCCAATATTGTACAATTTTTTAAATAAGATGCTGTGTCCCGGCTGGAATTTAAGTGCCATTTTCTCTTTAGTATTATTATTTTTTAATTAATGCACATTACCAGTTGCAGCATTCAAATTCTTTTAACAGGAAAAATATTTTGTCACTATTATCTTTAGTACAGATTGCTTTCTTCTTTTACAGTACAATGACATAATTTTTGTTAAAACTAACCTATGAATCTTTAACTACAAGAGATACCAGTTATGAATTTAAAACACAGTGGATAATATTTCTTCCATAAAGTACCTGTGACATACAAATACTTCCTTACCTTTGCATTGGTATTGTGTTCTGTTCTTCTCTGTATAATTTCTGATATGGAGATAAAATTTTGTTGATGTTTCAGGTTAAAAATAGCTTAAATTGGCCAGGCGGTGGTGGTGCGCACCTTTAATCCCAGTACTTGGGAGGCAGAGGCAGGTGGATCTTTGCGAGTTCGTGGCCAGCCTGGTCTACAAAGTGAGTCCAGGACAGCCAGGGCTACACAGAGAAACCCTGTCTTGAAAAAACCAAAAAAAAAGCTTAAATTGAACAATATTGAACAATTTATCAATTTGCATTTAGCTAATCTGAGTAATTTTATTAAAATTAATGAATCTAATGTAAAAGTGAACATAGTGCTAATTCTATAGAATTTTACATATAATAAACTAGGCACACAATTTGTATGATAAGTTTTTTTTCAAATTATGAAAGAAGAGAATATAAATCATAAAGAACATAAATTTGGCTCTTTTATCAAATAATTTATTTTAAATTATGTAAAGCTATAATCACTAAACTCATTCATGAAGGAATTTCACAGTGCTGTTAAAACCCTTTCAATAAAATTGTAGAAGGAAAATAGTTTTCCAAGCTAATGGACTCAGGAAGCAAGCTGGAGTAGCCACCTTAATATCAAATAAAATAGACTTTCAACTGAAGTTAATCACAAAATGTAGAGAAGGGTATTACATATTCGTTAAAGGAAATATTCTTCAAGAGGACATCTCAATATTGAATATATATGCCCCAAATACAAGGGCACCTACATTTGTAAAAGAAACACTTCTGAAGCTTAAATCACACATTGATCCCCACACATTAGTAGTGGGAGACTTCAGAGATTGGCATGGGATGTGTTATTACTGCCTGCAGGTTCCTGAGATCCAGCTGGTCTTCTTAGTGATGTCAGTGGGGGTTGGCAGGCCACAGACTGTAGGCTAGAGCTGCAGCTCCCCTCATATATGTGTTGGGACTGTGATTGTGGTCCTCCCAAGACGATCTCAGAGGGTTCTCAGGTTCAATGTGTGCCTTATAGCTAGAAGCATTGTGATCTGCTACAGCCCACATAAACCAGGCAGTGAGCAATGGTCCAGGGTTGTTTCATTGCTCCTGAGTCAGAGCTGTCTGTGTGTGTCCTGGGTATTCAGCTGAGGGGCAAGGCAGGTGACATCAGGGAATTCGGATGTTGAGTTCACACCCTGTCCACAGTGCTTGGATTCGGGGAAGCTCGGCTTCCTTTTATTGGCCAGAATAGCTGTGCTCCAGTCTAGTCTGCTTGTGCCGCCATGGCTTCTGGCAGGTTCCTTGTAGCTAGCATATCAGGGCTGTGGTTGTGGTCCTTCCATGCTCTTCTCTGGGAGATTTCAAGATCAACCTGTGTCTCTCTGTCAGAAGTTCTTCATTAGGTGCAGAAAACCTGCTAGGGCAGCATACAATAGCTCAGAATTGCTTTACTGCTACATACCAAGATAGAGATGCTGTAGATTGAGAGCTCTGCCCAAGGGGTATGGGCAGGGACTTCCAATATGGAGTTCATAAAGCATCTACAGCACTTGGACTCGGCGGGGATCTCAGTGGATTTTCCCTGTCAGAGGTGCTGTGTTCCAGAGTAGCCTGTCTGGGTTTGCCTGGCTTCTAACAGATTCCTGTAGCGAGAGTATAAGGATTGGGGTTATGGACCTCCCAAGCTACTCTTAGGTGGGCTCAGGATCAGCCTCTCTGTCAGAAGTTCTGTTGTCTGGCGCAACCTGCCCTCTCAGACAGCATGGCTCAGTCCAGGTCCGCTTCAGTGCTCCAGGTGGAGATCTAAATGCCCTGGACTGAGGCCTAAGTGAGCACAGGCAGGGAGTTCCAATATATAGTCTATATCCTGTTCACAGCCCGGCTCAGGGAAGCTCAGCGCCTACCAGTCCGATCCCCATTTACCCATCAGCCAGAGAATCACCCTCAGTCTTACCATAGTGGCTCTGGTGGTCTTCTCCTGGGTGTCAGAATGCCTCCATTGATGCTGTGGACTCAAGAAACTGAGGAGGTCCTCTGGAGGTTGAAAGTGCCAGCTGGTGTCTGAAATGATCCCATCAATCCCAGATAGGCTTGCACCTCACAAACTGCCATTCAGCGGGAGTATATCGTCTAAATGCATAAATGCAACCTATTAAGTCCATGTAATATTACTTGTATGCACATGTTTTCAGGAACGACTATTTGGTATTTGCTAAACAATTGGTTTGCTCTTCTAAAGACTAGTTCTCCATTTCTCAATATTTTTTAGTCTGATATAGTTTTTGACTAGGGTTGAGGCTTCATAAACTTTCGCCCTACTCACCTCAGCATGTCTATTGATGTAATCCTTGTAAATTCATGTTTCATCAGTCATGTGACTTCATAGATGTACCTTTTGTCATATCTAGGAAACAATCCTCAAAAAACCTCTCTGTATCTCTGCCAATTGTTTTTGTTGTATGTAGTTTATTCTTATAAGAAAAACAGCCTTTTATTGAACTAAAATGCAGAGAATTTGGAGAAAGGTTTTATGCTGATTTCAACACTCTGAGATCTGGTTACTGTCCTGTCTGAGGCATTCTTTGATTGGATAATAAAAGTAGCTGATGGCCAATTAGCTGGGCAGAGAGAGAATAATAAGGAAGAAAGGAATCCTAGAAAGAGAAATAAGAAGTGCTTTCTTTTTTGCCAGGAGACATGGAGAAAGACAGATGTGTCTGAAGGCTCAAAATGTACAGTAAGCCACGTGGCTGGGAGGGACTAGGTGGTTGGGTTAACTTAGGTGAACTAGTCTAGAGTCTGCTCAGGTAAAGCTTAAGCATTGAAACATTAAAATAAACATAAAACATAACAAAAAATCTATTTATTTTATAGACATAAGTGCCACCATGGGTTTCAGGCCTTTTCACCTGGAGACATAGGTGGGCAGGCCTCCTACCAGGCCGGTAAGTTCTTTTACAACATTGATCATTATTTCATTACCATAATAGTGTTTAGTGTAATGTGAATGTGAATGATGTGCACTTCCCAAAGACAGCAATGAGAGCCATATTACTTCCTTAGCAAGGCTGTTACTGCCCCTTTTGGTAGAGTAGACCATGCATTGCAGTTGTATCTAAACAGCCCAGTTTTCCCACTTACTTGTGTCCTTTATCAGGTCAATTCAGTCACCATATACATAAGTCATGATATTATATTACCTAGCAATAGTGAATATTTATAAATTATTATCAAATTAGTTCATGCATTGCTTATGAAAAAACACAAAAAATAAGTCATCTCCAAGCAATAAATATTCCAAAATACTTACATTCAAGTTTTTTTTTTTTTTCAAGACAAGGTTTCTCTGTCTAATAGCCTTGGCTAACTTGGACTCATTTGGTAGACTGTGCTGGCCTTGAATTCACAGACATCCACCTGCCTCTGCCTCCTGAGTGCTAGTATTAAAGGTGTGTACAACCACATCTGGCTATATCCAAGTATTTTAATAAATATAGATATTTGTTAGGGTACGTTGAGTTTAACTTCTCTTTTTTTGACCTTTTTAAAAAATTTTTATTTTTATATTTAAAGCTACAGCTCCTAGAACACTCTTCATTAGATCTGTGGCTTGTGTTTGGGCTGGAGAGCAGTGATTTACAGAAGTAGAGCCTGAGTCTGGCAACCCATTACCTCACTGCTGACCATCAGGGCCAGCTCATCAACTCAGATCTTTTATAAAAATAAAAGAATAGCTGAAAATATTTACCATGTCCACTAGCAGATTGGCATCCTCCATTTTTTTTCATCTAAGAAACAAGTCCTTTGCATATGGCTGAACAGGTTGCAAACTACAAAAAAAAAAAAAAAAAAAAAAGACACATGCGAGGGACAGGGTGCTGTTCATATGACAAATAATGCAGATTTGTTTAGTTTTTGCGGTCTTATCCTGGCACATGGCAGCAAGAGTCTTGTTCAGACAAGATGGGTATATTATAATGAGCTTCTGACAGGAGGGTCCATGGTGTATGGATGAGGGAGATGCCACTTTTTGATTCACTTGAAAACTTCAGGGGGATTGTTGGACCTGGCAGAACCCTGAGGCTTGCCTGGTTTCACTCTAGTGAGATACCTTCTTGCTGCGGCCTTTAACCTTTTCAGTTTTCTTGTCATCCAGCTTGTACCCTGAATTGACGGGGCTGGGTATGGACAGGCCACCGGTGGTTGTCCCTCCGACCTCCCCGCTGAGGTTGGCAGAACTGACATTGGGAGGTGTGATGGCTGATGCTGCTGGTGTGAAAGGGATGGCTGGCTGGGGACACATTTGTGTCAGGGGCTGCTGGCTGTGCAGTGGGGACACCACAGAGCGGGGGCCAGAGGCTGGTGGTGGGGAAGCGGGATGGAGAAATCTGAGTGTGCAGGGGTGACACGGTGGCAGTTGGTCAGTCCAGGGCCTGGGCTGAGGGATGGGTAGCTGTGGCTGCCTGGACAGTTCCCATTTTCTCTCCATACATTACAGCATCGATCTTCAGTCATTTGGCCCCGTTTCTCTGACAGACATTGATTGTAGAGCAGCAGTTATGAAGGACTTACCTACCCTGTCTTGGCAGACCTAGGCTGTCGACTTACCTGCTTCCAGGTTTTGTCCTTTTTGGACAGCATTCTGTCTACAGTTGGGGCAAGGGGCTTTTCCTACCAAGAGATAGGCTTGCGACTAATTCAATCATCTCCCACTGGAGATTCTTCGATGCTCATCTTCTACTTGGAGGAGAATAGGGGGTTGTTTCATTTGTTAAAGGAACTTTCAGGTCTTTTGAGGCCAGTTAAATGTATTCTCATTAACAAGATGCTAGAAGAGGAATTGAAAGTTACTTTTAAACCTGATCTATATAAAAGCTCTTGTGTTGTCCTTGGGCTACTTTTTAGACTAAGATGATCTTGAAGTCATCTTATGCTGTATGCTACAGATATACAGTGAAGCAAGAACGCTTCACCTAATTAATATTACAGTCTCCATATTTCCCACTGGTAAGAGTCTCAGCTAGAGTTAACCCCATCTCTTCCCAGGGGCCTTCTTTGCCACAAGTCTCCAGCTTGTCTCAGAGATGACCCCCTTGGTTTCCCATCTTTCACTCAGCCTGTTCACCATCTACCTCTTCTATCCCCATAGCTGATCCTCCTCTTTCTCTCTCCTACCCAGTTCCCTCTCTTCATCTATTTCTGCAGTGTTTTCTCTTTCCCCTTTTGAGTGAGTTTCAAGCATCTTCATCTGGACACTCTTAGTTACTTAACATCTTCAAGTCTTCTATGGGAGGTAGAAGATAACCAATGCACCCACAACAACTTCAACCCATAATTTAACCTGTATACAATATATACAGGGATAAAGATATAACAGAGATTGAGGGAATGACCAACCCATGGTAGACCCAACACTATAGCTACCCCAAGGGAGAGAACCAATACCTATTACTATTAATGATACGCTGCTATGATACTCAGAGGAGTGTAGCATAACTGTCCTCTGAGAGTCTCCATGCAGCATAGGATCCAAACAGAAACTGAGACTCACCACCAAACATCATGCTGAATGAGGGGAATCTTGTGGAAGAATGGGTGGAAGGATAGAAAGACCCAGAGGAGACAAGAATTTCACAAGAAGACCAACAGAGTCAATTAACTTATGTTCATGGGGACTCACAGAGTCTGAACCACCATTCAAAAAGGACATGCATAAACTGGACCTTATCCCTTTACACATATGTAACTTATGGGAAGGTTGGTTATCATGTGGACCCTTTAGCTAGTGGAGCAGGGGTTGTCTCTGGTAAGGACTATGAGGCCTGCTTTTTGATCAATTCCTCTCAACCGGGCTGTGGTGCCTGGGTTCAACAGAAGAGGAAGTGCTCAGACCTGATACTACTAAGCTGTGTATAATGGGGTGATACTGTATTGAGAGAAATAGGGAGAGAGTTTGCCTTTTTTGGGAGAAGGGGAAGGGAGGGTGGGACCCAGAGGAGGAAAAGGGGGCTATGATTGGAATGTAAAATGATAAATAAAATAAAATTAAACTAAATTTAAAACAGAACATTTGAAGATGTCTTTTCACGTTCTCCACACTGTCATAAATTTTTATTTTGGATCAAGTTCAATTTGTTTTCTTCTGTTATTTGTACTTCTAATGTCATACAAAATAATTCATTGTCACATCCAAAGTATGTACATTTGCCACTAAGTGGTCTTCTAATGATTATGTAGTTCTAGCTCTTGTATCTTGGTCTTGAACCATTCTGAGTTAACATTTGTATATGGGATACAATAAAAGACCAGACACTTCTCTGTTGTGATCTTGTTCTTGGAAACAGTGACTATATTACAGTACCATTTATAACATCTTTATTTCCATTTTGAATGACATTGGCAAAATTACTTTTTCTGGGCTTGAGAGTTTATTCATTGGTAAAGAACCCTTGCTGCTCTCTCGGAATACCTGGGTTTGATTCCCAACACAAACATGGTGGATCACAACCATCTACAACTCTAGATCCATGAGATCTAATATCTTCTTCTGACTTCAATGGACACCAGGTACACATATTTTCAGGTGAAGCATACACACAAATAAAACAAGGTAAATTAATCTAAACTCTTCTTATTTTTCTATGTAGCTTTTTTTTCTTTCTGATGTCTTTTTGCTTGATTTGGATGCTAAAGTCATCAATCTAATAAAATGACTTTATAGTGTTTTTTTGGATATTGTTTTTAAGTCATCTTGTGAAAATTTAACTATTAGCACACTAATTTTTAGATTTTAATTCATTTCTTTTATAATTTGGCAAACTCTGCCAATTGTATTTTAGTTTCTCCAAATAATAGACATTTGAGTTCATTAATTTCACCTAATACTTTTCTTGATTCTATGTAGTGTGTTTCTGATGTCATTTGGTTCATTTTCTTAAAATTCTGGGTCCTAGAGTAAGATATAAAATGCTTTCATTGTTGTAAATATTGTCACTTATATATAAACTTCTCACTCTGTGTTCCTTCATGTGCATGAATTTAGTATGCACTGCATTAATGTTTAAGACATCCCAAATTAGCTTCCAATTGTCAGTTATTTTTATTCCCACTTTTGGTTTTTTAGGTATGTGATATTTAGTTAATACATTTTAAAATTTTCTATTCTTATACATTTTAAGATTGACTCATCATGCATTTTAAAAACACCTTTTATTTTTATTATTTTAGAATAATTGATTTTTTTATTTTCCCACCCAAGCACACTGTCAGGTTTTAAAAGTGACCCATTTGAACAGCAAGAATATGCATTATCACTTTTGGGGGAAAAGATTCAGCTATCAACTTAAGAACAATGATACACAATCATGTGCACTTTAGTTCTTTTGCTGCACTTCTCACTGACTATTCTACATGTAATTGAAAGTATGATACAGAGGTCCTCCTTATTGTACTATTTTCTAGTTACTATTCTGATATTGTTTTATGTTATGTATGTTGGGGTTTTATTTTAATAATATGTTAATTTGCTGTCTAAATTAATTGGTCATTTCTTCACAATGTTTTTTTGTTATTTTACTTTTCTACTCAACAATACTTTAGTATTTAAGTTGAGTAGAAATTATATAATTGACACATTTATATTATACCACTTTGATATTTTATACTAATACTTTAATAAGAGTTTCTGAGTAGGGCTTTGATCTTATCTATACTGTATTTTGAGGTATCTGATAAATCAAACATCTCTATTTGGAGAGCTTGTTATATGTCACTTGGAGTATGTAAGTAAGATTTATTTCTGGTCATGTTTAATAATGTTTAATGGAAGAATGTTATTTCAGAAAACATAGTAATAATTTTCCTTTCCTCAGAATTTTTGGTGCTTATCTCTAGTGTTCTTCCTTGGATAATGACAGTTTCTTTTAAGTAAGTATGTTTCACCCCTACTTCTGTGAATCATCTGACATTATTTTTCAGGGAATATACAGTTGACATTTCTTCCATTCACCCTGGTAAAATCACTTTCAGCAAGTTCTCTTTGTCTCTTCCTATGAGCAACTCATTCATGAAGATATGTTAATTTAGACAAGACATGCTTGCTGTAGTATTTTCAATGGTGTCCCACAATTAAATGTTTTTAAAATGATTAATAAAACTCAAGACTCTGAGAGATACTTGAAGAAATGCTCAACATTGTTAAGCATCAA
Organism: Lophiomys imhausi; assembly: GCA_907164525.1. Lineage (NCBI taxonomy): Eukaryota > Metazoa > Chordata > Mammalia > Rodentia > Muridae > Lophiomys > Lophiomys imhausi. Next base: position 187,121 of record CAJQZJ010032563.1, read on the forward strand.
AGAAATGCACCTGAAGACAACTCTGAGATTCTATCTCACACCTGTGAAAATGGCTAAGATCAAAAACTCAGATGACAGCACATGCTGGTGAGGTTGTGGAGAAAGAGGAACACTCCTCCATTGCTGGTGGGAGTGCAAGCTTGTACAACCACTATGGAAATCAGTGCCATGACATCTTAGAAAACTTGGAATAGCTCTACCTCAAGATTCAGCCATACTACTCCTGGGCACATACCCAAATGATTCCTCACCAAAACCACAAGGACATCTCCTCAACTATGTTCATAGTACCTTTATTTGTAATCGTTAGGAATTGGAAACAATCCAGATGTCCTTCAACTGAAGAATAGATTAAAAACAAACAAAACAAAAAAATCTGTGGTACATTTACACAATGGAATACTACTCAGCTATCAGAAAGAAGGAAATCATGCAATTTGCAACCAAATGGATGAGACTAGAAAAGCTCATCCTGACTGAGCTAACCCACACCCAGAAAGAAAAACATGGCATGTATTCACTTATAACTCGATTTAGCCAGATAGTACAGGATAACTATCCTACTATCAACAAACCCAAAGGAACAGGAACATGGTTTTTGTTACTATTAGTGGGGCACTTCACTCTAGTGGAAATGCCATGTAGGCCCTCTGTGCAAGCCCTTCATGTGACTGATGAACTGAGGGGACTGATATATGGGGGCAACCCACACCAGAGGAGTAGGATAGGTGGGAGAGGGTGGGAGGATGGAACCAGCAGAGTGGAGGGAAGAAGCTGTGATGGGGTGTAACTTGAACTAATAAATACACGTTTAAATACAAAAAATAAAAATAAAAATAAAACTCAAGCTGTGACACTTAAAGAGTTCTTGAGCTGACCTGTAGATTTCTCTTGTTCCTGACCCTAGGAAGGCTGTCCAGATGCTTTCTTTAAAACTATCCAGGCTGTGATGCCAAACAAATGTTCAATCATGTCCAAAATGGATTTTAGTTCTATTACACTGTATCTGAGAACACCCTGATGCTAAGGTCTGCACTATTATGTTTTCTTTCTATAAATGCCAGTTGAAGGAGTTTTCTGAAATAATATCTTTTTTTCTATATTTCCATAAAAAATCTTCTTCTAAACTGAATTCTACACTTTTCAGCAAATATTTTTTAATACCTACCTATAATGATGATACCATCAATCCTTAGGAAACAAAATTTGCTTGGATTCTTATAACTCCTAGCCCAATTTGCTCAACTGCTTGTGATATCTAGCTTTAAAAAATAATCCTGGGAAGGCATTTTACTAAGAACCCTGTTTTTGTTTCTGATTGGGTTTCTTGTCCTCCACTGTATTCAGGATGATATCTGATTAAAAGATTAGTTCAGGTTTAATCACCTACCTAACTAATGATTCATCTGTGTAATATCAAATCGCCTACAATTTAACTGGTGTATGTTCCTTCCTACATACGCTATGTATGGAGATGAATCTTATCTCTTTTGTCTGCAGAAAAGTTTTATCACCATGATTCGTATATGAACCACAAAGGTCATGAATAATGTCTTCATAACTGTGATTTTTCACACTGGTATTGTATAACTTTATTATTTTCAAAACTCAAAGTGGTGACTATTTATAGCCCTAGGCTAATTCTTTTCAGATAACTTTCCATTCCTTTTAATACCTTTAAATGTTCTCATTTTGTTCATTTCAAAGTAGTATAATTAGCTGTTTTTAATTCTTCATATTATATTAGATATTTCTATAGAGTTCTCTGAAAAAGAATATGTTCCATGACCTCTTTTATAATTCTTTGTGTGAGTTCCCAAAAATTCTTACTCCATTAGAAGGCATGTTATTTGAAATTTATAGTTCTCTCTAAAGGACTAGTCACGCAATTTTACATCTTTCTCTGGTAAAGTCAATATTGCCGTCTTTCTTATATAGTTAGCAAAGAATAATATCTCCCATGATGTCCTTGACAGCATCTTATCCCTAAATTGCTAAATTTAATATATTAACTTCCTTTACTCTCCTGTAAGGTGTTTTATGCTTTTAATTACTGTACATCTCTGCTTTGAGGTTACTTTAATCTTATTATTTCTGATCATTTGCTTATATTAATCTTCTACTATTATGGTTATTGATGACTTTGAGGCAGTCAAATCCAAGCATTAAAATTTCCTCTTTCTTATTTTCATCTAAGCATTGTTGATGAAATGCTTCCCATTATTGCTTCTTTCTTCATGAGGATTTCATATTCCATTATTACAAATTTCTTCTGCTTCCCAAATTCTTTACATATCGATAGTTTTCTCTTAACATTGTTACTTGTTAAAGATGTTTTCACATGATGTCATTAGTACCACCTAGTGTCTTCAACCACCAAATACTTGTTTCATCAAGGTATCTGAAAATATACCCAGCTTCTTTATAACTACCACATCTGCATCTATTACTAACACGATTAACAGACATGTTTTTATCCTGTGCCAGACTAGTGGTCAAATATTTTGTTATATGTTGAATAAGAACCTTGGACTAAAATCTTGGTTTCATTCCAGTTGACTTATTTGTATACTTTAAAAGTGTTATACAGTCTATGAATTAAAATGGATGTCAATTGATAATTTTTGATATCCTTAGTCTTAAATTTTAATCACATAGGTAAAATTTGTGTATTATATAAACAATCTTAAATTACCCAAGTTTGTGACAGAAAACTTTGAACTTCATGTCTTAGATGTAGAAATGTGTTGTGACTAATCATAAGTAAAATTACTTAGGAACATAAATTCTATGACCAAACCCTGCTGTCACTGATTCTAAATGAAATGCTGCCCACAAATATGAGGAAATAATGTGTTATTAAACTTGGTTTGAATTTGTGAAAATCCTACATCAGCTTATTGGATTCTAGGATTTATTATATACTACCATGCCTGACACTCATTTTAAATATTGAACGCTTTTTTTGTGCTATTCTATGGGTACAGGAAAAGTATTACCATATATATCAAATATTTGAATACTATAAAGCAGGCAAATATAAAAATATCATATATTTGTGTGTGTCTCTCTCTCTCTCTGTGTGTGTGTGTACTGGGACTAGAATAAATACTTTTAGTTCAAGTGAGTAGACATGTCCCTCTTTTGACAGTACCAATCACATAGACTAAGTAAGTAGTAGATATGTTGCTTCAACATTTATAGAAACCATTTGTAATCTAAAATTGATACTTGAGATTGGGTTTTGGCTCAGTTGTTAAAGCATGTGTTGTAAAAGCATGGCACTTGAATGTATATGTTGTGAGAAAAAAAAACAAAACAAAACAAACAAGGATTGGGAGTGAACTCCTGTCATTCCATCAATGAGAAGGCAGCAATAAAAGAATTCCTGGAGTTTGTTACCAAGCCAGTCTACCAAGTCTGTGAGCTTCAGGCTACGTGACAGAAATACTCTGTCTCAAAGAGTGTGATGATTGATAAAGGAAGACAACATTATTTCTTGATAAAGTCATGATCACAGAATATATCTCTCACCTGCACACATAAACAGGCAATTTTACACAGACAGATACAGACAAACAAAACTTATATCCATGTCATTTGATGTGCTATCCTTAAATAGACCTAAAATCACAAAAAGAGATAATAGTCTAAGAGAAAAATTAAATTGACAATGATTATTTTTATTTTATTCACTTTTCTATTTGGCTTGAATATGATATGCTTAATATTATTTGTATCAAGTATCTAGATTTTCTATTTCATATTGGGGAAATATTGCACAGTTCAGAAGAAATATATTGAATTAAATGAAGATAAAAAGATGTGGATATACAAATGTTGGTGTATTAATTAAGTCAATAGTATTGCTTAAGTCATGTTTTATTAATATTGTAATGAGGATAATTGTCACATTTATCATTATTATATAACATCCTAGAAGTGCCAATAATTACTGATTCCTTTTTACCCTAGTCTTTCACTTGACCAATCATGTTAAATATGTAACTGTTCAAGTGAGAATAATTTCCATTCTCATTATGAGGACTAAGTAAAAACCAAAGTTAATCTTCACATTTCATGTGAAGGCATATATGTGGGGTTAATTTTCTCTACACATTCCTAAGTTAGTATGAGTGTGTGGTATTTACAGTTTTATAAAATACTACAAAAAGTATTATTAGTGCTATCCAGGGTTAGGTTTTTCCTGAATCTTAGAGAGAAGAAATTTTAGTTTTATGACATCAAATTTCCATACTTCAGATAGTAGTTTGAACAATTAAGAACCGATTTTCCCCAGTTTATATTGTGTAACATGGAATAAAAATACGTTAACCAAATATTTTCTGAATTAATAGGTTTATTTATGTTTCGTTCACAATCTGTATTTAATTAGACTCAACATATGTTGGTGTGTTTGAGTGAAACTAACATATCTCAGTGTTAGCATTCATACACAAAAATTCCAGACAAATTCCAAGACAATAATATATTGTTCAGTGAACCTAATTTATCACCGCATGTTGTTTTATATTATGAATCATGTTATTAAGTAAGAATAAAAACTGCATATACACAAGACCTAGGCATAAATGCATCCCTTCTCTTGATGAGAGTGAAAAAGATTTTTCACAGGTCAAGTCATCTATACAGAAAAACATGGAGTTTGGAGTAAGGAGAGGCTACCCATCACCTAGTGAGATATTAATATAAACTCCTTGAAAATATGAAGTCCAGAACAAACATTTACAAAGCCTAAGATGATTAAAATGTGCATGACCAGTAATGATAAAAGAAACAATAGAAAGAAGCTCACTGTGACTTTAAAAATATTGAAGGGGTTGTAAGAATCCAAATAATCTCCATGGGGATAAGGTCATGGTGACACTGAGTCAGTGTGAGCTCCACTATTCAAAACATCATCACTGATATAAACAGAATATATCTTGTTAGAAAAATATCCCTGGTACAAAAATGCAGCAATCAAACCCTTATCAAGTCAGAAAAGAACTATAGGGCAAATGCACAGAAGAGACTGAGTTGTAAATATATCTCCAGAATCACAGCCTAAGGAACAGGGCAATCCTTAGAATGTGTCTGTTTTGATGTTATGCTTTTGAGGATAGCAGGGAAAATACAAGTGGGAAATGTATTGGTCTGCTTGAATTGATAGTATAGGTACATGCTTGTAGTGTGCTTTAAAAAATTACTATGGCAGTTTCAGGCATTTTAAAAGATATAATTCTCTGTATTTCTAACATTTTAATTTAAATATTACCTTGAAATTTGCTCAGACATTGGAGATAACCAACATTTTTTATTTTATTTTTTTAATAAATACATTTATTTATTTGTTGCTTCAGGTTACATCTCCATCATATTGTCCTCTTTCCCCCCTTCCCAGCCATGCCCTCCAACCCTCTACCCCCTAAGCCATCCATCCCACTCCTCTGGAGTGGAGTGTCCCTATATAACAGTCCCTTGCCCCAGTTCAGAAGTCATATGAGGGCCAAGAGCCTCCTCATACACTGGGAGCCTACAAGCAGTACCACCAGTGAAAAGTGTCTCATTGTCAGGGAGAGAAAACTAAAAAACAAACAAAAAAACAAACAAAAAGTCTATGTTCATGTTCCCTTTGGTGTGTTGGTTGTAATATAGATATCCTGTACTATATGGCTAAAAACCTACTATAAGTGAATAGATGCCATGTGCATCCTTCTGAGTCTGGGTTAGCTCACTCAGGATGAGCTTCTCTAGTTCCATACATTTGGCTGCACATTGCATAATTTCATTGTTTCTGATAGCTGAGTAATATTCCTTTGTGTAGATGTACCACAGTTTTTTAATCCATTCTTTAGTTGAGGGACATCTGGGTTGTTTCCAGTTTCTAGCTATTATAAATGAGGCTGCTATGAACATAGATGAGGAAACTTCCTTGTGATTTGGTGAGGAGTCATTTGGATGTATACCCAGAAGTTCCATGGCTGGGTCCTGAGGCAGAGCTATTCCAAGTTTTCTAAGATATCACCATACTGACCTCCATAGTGGTTGCACAAGCCTGCACTAAGTGGATCAAAGACCTTAACATAAGGCTGGTCACACTAAATTTACTAGAAGAAAAACTGAGAAAAACCCTCTAACTCATTGGCCCAGGTGACAACTTCCTGAACAGAACACTAACAGCTCAGGACCTGAGACCAACAATCAATAAATGGGATCTCATGAAACTGAAAAGCTTCTGTAAGGCAAAAGACACTGTCATTCGAACATAATGGCAGCCTACAGACTGGGAGAAAATCTTCACCAACCCCACATCTGATAGAGGGCTATTATCTAAAATCTACAAAGAACTCAAGAAGTTAAATGCCAAGAAACCAAATAATCCAATCAAAAACTGGGGGACGGAGCTAAATAGAGAATTCACAAAGGAGGAATCCCTAATGGCTGAGAGACACTTGAAGAAATGCTCAGCATCCTTAATCATCAGAGAAATGCAACTTAAGACAACTCTGAGATTCCATCTCACACCTGTCAGAATGGCTAAGATCAAAAGCTCAAATGACAGCACATGCTGGCAAGGATGTGGAGAAAGGGGAACCCTCCTCCATGGTTGGTGGGAGTGCAACCAATTTTTTTTATATCCTTAGTAGTCAATATAAGCTCTGGTGAGCACTCTCCTAAACTTAAAGTTATTTTAACCAAGTGTCATGGTCATTTGTCTCATGTGATACAATTAATGAACATTTTTGACCATCAACTTGAGATATCTAAACTTTTCTGGGCCATAAAATTTTAATGCCATGGTTTCTGTTTCATGATTTAGGATCACTGAACTGTTTCAATACTGTGACAAAAATCTTGACTGAGTGGAACCCAGAAATATCATAATTCAATTATGAATATCTATCTATCTATCTATCATCTATTAATCTATTTATCTATCAACTATTGTATATATATATACTGTATATATATCTTATATATTATATAATAATTTACTGAGTATCAATTATTTTGTATTGTTTAAAATGAATAGTAAACTAGAATTGATTCTTAAAGTAGACCACTTTTTCAGAGAAAAAATTATAAAACTTTATAGGAAAAAGCATATGGTTTGTTAGAAACTGGGTCATATTGGTACAAAGGAGAGGAGAGGTAGGGAGAGCACAAGAGACTTTCAATGCTGAAAATTTCTTCAATTATATGTATAAAATAATGACACCACATGATATTATGAAATGAGAAAAATATATATGACTAAAAAATGCAACCAATTAAACTGATTGTAAACTATGGTGTTTTGTAGAAACTACCTAGTAAAACTGATTGACATATGCCACATTGACTATATTCACAATAGATTGGTCAATGAAAATGGAAACAGTTGATACATAAGAACTCAATTCTTTCTGTCCATCGTGAAGTAAATATATGCTTTTTTTCAAAATGAAGCCTCTAATTAATAAAAAAGAAAGTATCCAAGCTTTTCTCTTGGAAAGGGGTTGCTTGTTCTGTAACCTAGGCATGAACTGCAGAGGCCTAGCTCAGCTTAAACACCTCTCTATAAAGAATTTTCCTTTATAGTAAGTTGCCTAGTTTTACACAAGTCTGATGACTCTGGAGCCATATTCAATTTTGTGGGAAATTCTCTCTTTAAAAAATAGTACAATAATGCATAACTCAGTGTGTGACCTTATAGAAAGAAACTTCTCTTAGACTATGTAAATGTGCTCTTTCTTAAATATCCCCAAGCAAAAATAACAAAAGAGCTTACCTTGCAAATTGATCTTTGCTTTTAGAATAAATTGATTTGGGATATTAAAACACATGTACATACATAAAAAAAGAAAGAAAGAAAAAGAAAGAACAAACAATAAAATAACCAACCAACCAACCAACAAAATAAACAAAATCTACCTAAGTAGATAGGAAATAAACACATCTGTATATTAGAAACCAAGTTTGGCATTCAAAAGCTATGACAAAATTAAAAGGCTGAGAAACAGAAGTTTTGATAGGATGCATGAATTGAGCACTCCATGTTAATCCTGCATTATTTATTCTTTTTTGCTGAGTAATATTGACTGAAAAAAAAAAAAAACAGGAATAAAGACTCCTGTGAACAACTCATCTTCCAGGTGTAAAATAACTTGAGAGCTTCCTCAGCCTGCTCACATTCTTGTTATTGCATTTTTTGCCAAGTGGCTAAAGTTAGCTCCATCTCACTCCTACTCTAACATTCAATCGTAATTTAGACACTTAGAGAAGAACATTCATTCTTTTAACCTCTGAGGATCAATTCATTTTTTAGATTCAAATCAAGTGGTAATAATCTTATTTTTAAATTCTGTTCAGGCAAGATTTCAATCCCAGATTGAAAAACATATATTTAAAATTCATATTTCTAGAATTATTTTAAATTTAAGATTAAATTTCCAGTTTAAACTTAAAGCCAAACCATGAATTCATTTATACACTTTAATAAAGAGCAAAAATGCATACATCTGGAAATCTCCAAATGAAAATATTGCTATATTTTTTCTCAGATCAAATCCTGAGAGTTCATAAAACATACATTTTGTTTTTCTTTGTTTTGTTTTAAGGTGAAAATGTATTTTTATAAATAAAAAATATCTATGAGTTTATATCTAAATACCTGGTTATTCATCTTTCACTTACCACTGGCCTACTGACTGTCATCCTTTCATTTGCTACACACTTACACTGGTCTGTGTGGACCCAAGAGTGAATGTTAGGAATGGTTTACAATGTAATTAACTAATTGTCGTATTACTTCCTTGATTTTGTTGCTCTGGTAACATACTAGTCCAGTTATATGACTAGTAATCTAATTTATTTTCTCTAAAACCTAATTAGGACCAATGTAAGGAACTGAGAGTGGATACCCAAGGCTCAGTTCTCTGGCAAAAAAAACAAACAAACAAACAAAAAACTTTAACCATGTGAACTACTGTGATTATTTGACTAATAATAACCTCATAGGCTCATAGTTTTGGACTCTTGTTCAATAGCAAGTGGTATACCTGATAGTGATTAAGAGGTGTGACTTGTTGAAGTAGGTGTGGATTTCTGGAGGAAATTGGGCATAAGCTTTGGGGTTTCCAATGCTCAAGCCAGAGCAAATCTTTCTCTCTCTCTCTCCCTGCTGCCTGCTGATCCAGATGTAAAATTATGAACTTCTTCTCCAGCACCATCTCTGTCTGCATGACACCATGTTTCCAGCCATACTGATAAGCAAGCCCTAAGTAAATGTTTTCTTTTAAAAGAGTTGCCATGGTCATAGTGTCTCTTCAAATTAATAGAACATTGACTAAGACAACTACTTAACAGAGGAACTTGGTACATGGGAGAAAGGAAAGAAGATAGGAATCACAAGTAGTAGAAGTGGGAGGTGAAGAATGTTATCAGCTTTCTGAAATTTCCTAGGAAATGATCATTTTTCTTCTGAATTCTTCAAGACTCATATGTTTTAGTTGACTTTTCTCATATTTTCTCTCTAATTGCCCTCTTCTACTCCTTCCCATTTGATTCTCCAGATCCAGTCCCTCCCAAAATCCATCTATAACTATCTATTCTACTTCTCCTTCTAGTGAGATCCAGTCTTTCTCCCAATTACTTACTGTATGCTTAACCACTGTTATTATATGGATTGTTGACAGCTTATTGAATATTTAAAAACTAACATGCACATATAAGTGAGAATATACTATATTTGCCAAAAAGGGTCTGGGTTACCTCATTCAAGGTGATTTTTCTTGTGCCATCTATTTGCCCACAAATTATATGATTTCATTTTTTTAAACAGATGAGTAATGTTCCATTGTGTAAATATGTCACAATTATTTTATCCATTAATCCATTGATGGACATCTAGTGTGTTTTCGCTTATTGGCTATTTTGATCAGTGCATTATTCAAAGTGATTGAGCAAGGGTCACTGGGGTAGGATATAGTGTCCTTTTAATATATTCCCAAGTATGGTATAGCTGAATATTGAGGTGGATCTATTCCCAGCTTCCTTAAAAACACAATGACTCCCATAGTAGTTTTACCAGCTTGCACTCCCACCAGCAATGGATGATTATACTAGTTACTCCACATCCTCACCAGCATGAGATGCTACTAGTTTTATTGATTTTGACTTCACAGATGTAAGGTGGAATCACAAAGAAATTTTGATTTACAGTTCCCTGGGAAATAACTATGTTGAACATTTTTTAATGTTTATTTATTACTTCCATTTACATCTCCATCACAGTCCCCTCCTTCCACACCTCCTGGACCACCTGTTCAGACCTCCCACCCTCTCCTCCTCCCATTTTTTTCTATTCCTCCAATGTAGAGTGCCCTACATATCAGCCCCCTTCAGTTCAGCACCCATATGGAGGGCTAAGTACTTCCTCTTGCACTAGGGGACTACGGCCAGCTCCACTAGGGCAAAGTATCCTACTAACAGGTAACAGTTTTTTTTTAAGTGCTCCTAAGCCATTTATGTGTCCCCTTTTGAGGATTGTCTTTTCAAATCTGTACCCTATTATTAAAATTGTTTTTTCTTGATGTAAAGATTTCTGAGTTGTTCATATATTAACTATGAGCCCACTAGCAGACATGTAGTTGGTAAAAATCCTTTCTCATTCTTTAGACTGCTGCTTTGTTTGATTGATGGTATCTACTGCCTTATAGAAGCTTATCAGGTCCATGAGATTCTATTCATTAATTGTTGACTTTAGTGACTGTGCTGTAACTATATTGCTCAGAAAGTCTTTTCCTGTGTCAATCAGTTAAAGGCTACTGCTACTTTGCACTTTTTTTCTCTCTGATTCAGTGTATCTGAATTACATTGAGGTTTTTGGTCCATTTGAATATGAATTTTGTGCAGGGTGACAAGTATGGATCTATTTGTGTTTTTCTACACATTGCCATCCACCTTGGCCAGAACCACATGTTGAAGATGCTGTCTTTTTTTTTTCCACTGTGTATTTCTGACATCTTTATAAAAAAATCAGATATTTATTTATAGGGGTGTGTATTTATGTCTGGGTCTTCAGTCCAATTCCATTGACCAACATACCTGTTTTTAATCCTTGTAGGTTTTAAACTTTGCAGGTTTTATTACAATAGCTTTGCAATACAATTTAAGGCCAGGTGATATCTCAAGTTCTCTTATTATTCAGCATATTTTTCAACTCCAGTGGAATTTTTGTGTTTCCATGTGTATCTAAAGATTGTCATTTCAGGTTCTAAAAATAATTATGTTGGAAGTTTGAGAAGGATTGCATTGAATCTTTAGATTGCTTTTTGGTAGGATAGAATTTCCACTATATTAATCTTACTGATCCATGATCCTACAAAATCTTTCCATCTTCTAATATCAATAACCATTTATAATAGAGTGATATGGAATCTCTAAGAAATTTCCCATTCCATGAGGACTAACTTTTCTTAATTTTTTCAGATATTTACTTACTGTCCATTTGGAAACTATCTGTTCAAATTTTGTCTATTTATGCTATCATTATGGACATCCAGTTTCTTCTATTAGATCCAGCCAGTTTTTCAAGGATATGTTAACATAGCCTTGATAAGTCAAAAGTTCATATGTTTGGAGGTGTCTTGTAGAAATAACTGATTAAATTGTTTAGCAATAGTTATATCATTGTTAATTGATTGGTGGTTGTTAATCCTTAACTATCCATTATAAATGAGCACACAGATACCACATGGATATTAACAAGCCTTGGCCTGAATTGAGCAATCATGGCCAATCTAAGCTAGTTCTTAATTCTATTTCTGAATAAAACCCCATATACATGGGCCGCCTGGATTGCTTTTCTCCACACTATGCCAATGTTCCAGGTCACTTGGAATGAGGTTTTTTCCCCTAACCCATGGCATGGGTTTTGTACCTGCTCTTTATTTCTTCTCTGGTGTCTGGTCTCTTTTTCTTCACAGTTTCCAGTTGTTTAGTGGTCTCCAGACTCCTTACATGGAAGCTTTTATTCTCGTGGAAAGATAAGAACAGAAACTTGCCATAACCCTGGATCTAGGGTATTCTTTTTTGGCAGGTAATATCTTTCCTAGGACAAATTGTGTTTTGGCAATAGAAGAAAAAAATCATCTTTCAAAAGAAATCTTGAAAATTTGAAACTAAGTATATTTTTAAGTGTATATAAAACATAATAATATTAACTTTCTGTCAATATCTATTATAACAAACCAATCTTAAATTTTTAATAATAAAAAGACAAAGAATAGAGTGAGGGAAAGAAGAAAAATCCCTGAATCCAATCCTTATTTTCTCACAACACATATCATATATCCATTCATCCTAGACAAAAACAAACAATCACAACACATAATATGTCACACAACAAAAAACTTCCATCCATTCTCTTGGAAATGGATGTGTAAATATATTCAGGTAACCTTTAAATATTGAAACATTGGCCAATTCACAGGAAAGTTAGCTATAGCTTTTGTTGTCCAGTCCCTAGAATCGATCATTTTTGAGCTAGCCCTTTATTTATTTATTTATTTTTGGTTTTTCAAGATAGGGTTTCTCTGTGTATCCTTGTCTGTCCTAGACTCATTTTGTAGACTAGGTTGGCCTTGAACTCACACAGATCCACCTGCCTTTGCCTCCCGACTGCTGGGATTAAAGGTGTGTGCCACCATGCCCAGCCAATACAGA
>CAJQZJ010032563.1:219831-276578 GCA_907164525.1 Lophiomys imhausi
AACTTAGTCATAAAATCATATATCCCATTATAAAATAACAGGAAATTCTTCAGTGTTTTATGTGGTCAGGCAAAATGAGCTTGTCTGATTGTGATATTTATTGAATTTCCTTTCAAAGTCCTCCAGAGACTCTTTCTATGACAGTTGTGTGGCAGGCAGTTCTTTGACTGTGGGATGTGAGTAACGTCCCCTGAGGATTATTTCAACATGGCATCCCTATCAGATGTATTTTCCATGGACTTAGCTGCTTTAAAAGTGACTTGTGACCAAGAAAGTGTTGAGAGGCACACTGGACACGCTCTAAATCTTTCAAAGACTTTAAAAACAGTAAAGCCTTTAAAATTTCTACCTATGTGTGAGGGGTAGGAGTAACTGAGAAAGCCAGATGGATCAAATTAACAATAAACCAATAGACTGGCTTATCAGATGCTCGATATAATATGCCACTTTGTTTAGAATACATTTTAATCTAAGAAAACAGATAGTAAATCTATGTGCCATGTTCACCAGATAATCAAATGAAGTCAGAACACTGCAAATATGCAATTTAAGACATAATATGTAAAGTCCTTGGCTTATCATGCATTTCATTTTCAGCCATATTTCAAGTTAAATATAAGGCTTTACACATTTTCTTTGAAATCTTAGATAGAAATGTATTTTTGTGACAACCACATACAGCTAAGTCAGATCATGAGCTAATTTATGTCTTATGGTTGTAAAATAGACTCACGAATTTTATTTTCAGAAATATGGAGCACATTTTCTAACGAATAATGCAGTGAATGTTACTTATTTTAATCAGTTTTGTCAACAATAGACTGTTGGGAAACAATGTATTTAACAGTCTCTTTCCAGATTATGAATTTTCTAGTTTAGTCTTTGATACCCCTATTTGTATTTGATTTTTATATGATAAAAGTTTCACTGAAAATTTATTGGTACACAATAAAATTGGGTTCACTTAAGTGTATAGAAATGATTTTTAGGTATATAATGATTACTAAAATTTATAGAATAATTGATGTGCGAACTTATTATTTTGGAGAATATGCATGGCATTTTCCACTTAATTATCCAAATCACATGGAAACCTGCAACATTGTTACACATGATGGATTTTCCATTTTTGGTGCATATATATCATTTTTATGTAGAGGTGATTATTGCTAGAATTACATATTATAACAACTCCAGAATAAAATTTCAAGAGAATTTGAACTATTTCTATAGAGTTATTTTGGTCTCTTGATCTTCCTTACACTTAGATGGAAATATATTTTATGTGTCTTAAGATAAACTCTGCCCCTCAAATATAAAGTCCTAATCACTGCAGTCTTATATGAGACTGTGTATAAAATAAGACCTTCTCATGGGAAAGAAAACAACTTTGTTGAGACTTCCATCACAGAGTTGCTTGAGAAATGATACATTCTACACTTCTGTGATGAATACTCCATCAAAACTTGTCAATCAAGTTAAATCATCTGCAAAGTGGTAAAAACCTACACATAAACAACAGAATGGTAGGCAGAAACCTTCCTCTGCCTAGAATGTGAGTTCACAAAATATGAAATGTTTCTGCTAAGTTGTCTTCATGGTTCTTCAACTCAGATTTTGAGAATTAATAAATCAAATGCATGTAACAACACAACAAGCTAGTCAGGGCCCCTATGCATTTGTTAATTTAATTGAAAAGTTGGTCTGGGTAAATTTTTCAAGTTGTAAAGTGCATACTCCACAACTTGGGACCTAGAGTTTTATCTATAATGACCATGTAAAAACTATGAGCTAAAATATGTTTGTAATGCCTGTGCTGAAGACGTGGAGACAGGGGCATCCTTGGGTGTTCTTTACCATCTAGTGTCACCAAATCAGTGAATTTTAGGTGAAATGAGGGGAATGTGTAAAAAATAAGTTGTAGAACAATGGAGAAAAACAATTAATATAGACCTCTGTCTTCCACGTGAGCATTTCCATGCACACAATACACACACACACACACACACACACACACACACACACACACAATACATACATGGATACACATATAAATCTAGGCAAAAGAAAGTATAATAAGCATAATAAAATATATTTTATTATACAAAATAGTATTAAATACAATTAAATAATGCTCAATGATGAGAAACAAATGAGCAACAAGAGAAATTTAATATTGTAAAAATATCAACAAATAAAACAATAATATTAAGAGGACTACTCAATGAATAAAATCAGGGATTTTTTGGCTCAGTAGGTAGCAGGGGTGCCTGCAGCCAAGCTTGCATGAAGAACTGAGTTTAATCTCTGGGACCAACATAGTATAAGAAAAGAACCAACTCCTAGTTGTCCTCTGTTGTCTACACACACACTATGGTGCATGCAAATCCACACATGTGAAAATGCACACACACATACACACACACACACACACACACACTAAATATATGCCACACTAAATATATGTAAAATGAATAAATTAGCGCTTTCTTAGACTAGAATTTAAGTGTATGTCAATATTGCATATCTTTTTTATATTTCTATCTTTTAAGTCTCCCCTGTATAGAATCTACTTGAAGCTTTAATGTTCCAATACGTCAAAAACAGATTATGAACTCCTCTTTACCCTTATTTTTTTTCTCTCCATCAAATCAGTAAAGCTAGATTTTACTCTAGGTGTAGATTTATAGTACCTATATACTATTGATGAAATGTCTTCTTGAAAAAAATATAGAGTAGATATCAAAATCAGTTATGAATCACAGTTACATTTCTGAGAGGAGAAATGTGAATAATGTAATAAATTCAAAATCCAGCAATATTTATTTGTTTTATAACTTTGTGACAACTTTTTCTTCAAACTTACATTCCCAAAGAGATATTTCATCAGGAGAAAATGACTTTACAAGAAACAGAGACAACTTGTTTAAACATATTTTATTTAAATTCTTTTATTCTAAGGAGCATATGAGAGGCTGTTTGAGAGGGAGTATGGAAATACGACACAGAAGATGCTTCATAAAATACATACACATATGAAAGTGATATATGTAGAATGTTCAAATAATGGGAGTCAGAGCCCTAATTGGACATCTCTCATTACCAAATGAAGACTCTGGTACAGGGAATGGTCACATCGAATTAATCTATTGGAAAAATGAGGCACATGGTACTCCCTAAATAATCTGGCTATTGCAGAGTCTAACAGTTGCTCTCCACAAACTGATGATAAAGCCCTATTGATGAATGGAATACCTACATAACTCAATGAACTTGGAAAAGTCAAGCTAGTGCCCACCTAGAACCTTCATCCTTATGGACCTCTGTTTCTGGTACTGATAGGTACTCTGTATGCTACCAAAGGAGAATGGTTAAATGTCAAACCAGCTACAAACCCTCTGTCTACAATGAGGAACTCCCTGTAAGATGACACAGTAAAATGGTGGCAAAAGCTTGTAGAATTAACCATCTAATATTTTATTGAAATTAAGGCCACGTCCGTGAGATAGAACTTATCTTTGACACTGCTTGGGTGGGCAAGAATTTGAGACTAGTTCAACAAGGGACCTCATGGAAAGCCAAATGCTGTTGTTCTATTAAAGGGATGTAGCAAAAAAAAAAAAAGGCTTCTATACATTCTGCCATACTCGCAGATGTTCTATGTGTTGCTCAGATATAAGCAGAGATACCTCCTCCTGCAGCAGATGGGAATACAGAGACCCACAGATAGAAAAGTTGCAGAGTAAGAGACCTAACACGGTCTTTAATGGGTTGTCTTAATTATTTGTGTTCCCTGTCCCACCCCTCACATTAGGCAATCCCTTGGAAGAGGTATCAGAAAGATTGTAAGAGCCAGCAAGAGTAAAGAACATCAAGGAAATAAGGCCTTCTATACACATTAGGACTACTGCACAGATCAAGTCACAGAGAGTGAGGCAGCATTCATAGGGCCTGCATATGTCTGGCCCTGATAGGGTTCCAGCACTCAGAGTACATGTGGATATTCCCCATCCCTAACCCAGAAAACCATTAACAAATGAAAAATCAATTTTCTCCAAATGACTTTCATTGAGTATATAAAAACAATCTTAAGGGCAGGCTTCATGCCCACAAAATGAATTCAATAGTATTTTTGGATATTCTTTTTGTCTCATAGTACTTTGTCTAGATACAAATATTTACCTTTTGTTTGTTACTCTTCACTTCTCTTGGTTATATGTTATTGTTTCTGATTTTGTGCTTTTAGGCATTTCTCTTCACTCCAATGTGTATGTCTATATACATTTCTTGTAATTTTTCTTTTGTTGTTCTTTCTCTTATGTTCATTTGTTTGTTTTGGCCTATTGAGGTTTTTTATCTAATTTTATTATTAATACTATTATTTGTGTAGGATCATGTGGGGATTTGGGAGAGGGCAACCATAATCAGAAGATTTTGCATGAAAATAAAGTATTTTCAATTAAAAATGCTAAATGAACTAAAAATAACATTGTGTTTCAAACTGAAAATTATTTGAGAAAACTAGAACAAACAAGCAAAAAGCAATGACAAAATAATATGGGAAAGAAGAACCCTTACACAGTGCTATTGGGTAATATTTAAAAATCAATATATGTTTGGTACATCACTTTAGTACTCAAAGATATCTACTCACAAAGGTCCTTGTAAACGTATGTTAGTTGCTGCATTATTCAAAAGAGAAAGTAGATATAACAGATAAGAAATCCAGCAACAGGTGATTAGATAACAAACTGTGGTATAAACAAAGTAGTGTTTACTGGGCTTAAATGAAGGTAATGGTGTCTTTGCAGAAAATAAAATCCTTTTTATGTAAACCTTGAAATATAGTACATTTATAATTTTGTTTCTTGTTTTCTAGGATATTTATTTGAATATACTGTGAATGTTATCACTTTTACATAGTTAAGAATATTTTAATTCCCTACATCATTAACTTAATTACAGTCCTTCTTACAATAATTGATTCTTTAACCTATCTTTGTTCAAAAGGAATGCTGAGATCAGGAGAAATTATCTACCCTGTGAGGTGTAAAGCAGTTGGTTATCTAATACCAAATTGTCATCCATATATGTATAAGTGACTCTACGTACATTGACTTGGTTATGCTAATGTATTTTGGGATATATATGTAAATACATAAACATACATGAATGTGACAACAATTAATGGAAAAGAGGCCCTGGAATAAGGAGGGGTAAATGAGAGGGTTTGGGATAAATTAAAAAAGGAAAAAATATGTAACTGTATTACAATCTCAAAAAATGAAATAAATACATTTGTACTATTTTTGCAGTGGATTTTTCTATTTATCAGTTGCTGTCCATGGGTCAAGAATCTATTCTTGTTATCTTTCTTATTCTATCAATTAATAACAAGCTATTCAGGACTCCTTTCTAATTGAGCTCCAAAATATTTTTTCAAACTTACCCTTCTCACTACTTCTACTGGAGTAACCACGCTCAACTCTCACCTTCTGTCATTGTCAGCATGGAAGAAACCTCAGAATAA
Organism: Lophiomys imhausi; assembly: GCA_907164525.1. Taxonomy (NCBI): domain Eukaryota; kingdom Metazoa; phylum Chordata; class Mammalia; order Rodentia; family Muridae; genus Lophiomys; species Lophiomys imhausi. The sequence goes on from CAJQZJ010032563.1 coordinate 225,362, forward strand.
GATCTATAGCTTGCATAATTGGTCTCCGCACTCCAGGCAATGCTACCTTTTGAAAGCTAAAATTAATATACATTTTTTACATATATATACATATATACTATTCATTTTCAAGTCTCCCAATGACTTAAAGAGTAAAAAATTATAATTTTGAACAGATCCACAAGGTCTGATAGGAGTTGACTTGCCTCTCCATATCCAGCATCCCTTCTTACAGTTTCTAAATTTCTTCCATTTATATTACATTTTCTGATCCTGTGCTTGCCCTGGGTAAGCTACATTCTCCTCAATTTTATATATTCTAAAGCATCTCTTCCTCTGTGAAATCCATAATAAGTGAGAATGTGAAATATGTCTTCATGTCACTCTTATTCCAGTTCATCTTTATAGAATTCCCTATCCAATATTTTTATACGATTCTTACTGCTTTGTCATATTAAGACCTAAGCTCAATGAATAATTACCTTTTCTCTTCTGCTTTTTGCAAAGAACTTCCAGAAAAGTTCATCAGTTTCAAAGTGGACCCCCAGCAAATCTCAGTATTGTATAATATAAAATAATTGACAAATCAGGATAATTTGTAAATGTAAGAAGTTGGAAGCATAATTTGGATTTTTCTTTGATACATTATCAGCTTAGAATGAGAGAAGTTCCAATACTCAATAAGTTATTTTCTATGTATTTTCAAATGCCTAGGATCTTAGTTTGTTTCTTAATACCTTAAAAAAGACGCCATGACCAAAAACAATTTTGGGGGAAAAAGGGATGTATTTGGTTTATATATCCTAATCATAGTTCATTCCAAATGGAAGTCAGAGAAGGAATTTAACAGATAATTTGGAGATGGAATATAAAGCAAAGTCCATAGAGGAACAATGTTCACTATCTTGCTCTCCATGGCTTTTTCAACCTGCTTCTTACATGAACCAGAACCACATGCAAAGGCGTCGCTCTTTCTTACAGTCCAGTCTGATATATTCATTTTCTCTTTAAAAGTTCTCTCTTCCTTAGATGTGTCTAGCTTCTGTCAATTTGATTTTTTTTTACAGTACTCTTCCCCAAAACAACACAAAACAAAAAACCTACCAAGGTCACTTGGTAATCATAATATATTCAAAGTCATCTTGGAAATATTTGGAAATTGACTGTGTAAAATCAATTTTAAAAGAGGAAAACAACAACAACGACATTTAATTATTTAGCCACAAAATGAAAATAATTTTAGAAGTGCAAATATTCAGTACATCTGCAAGGATGTGAATATTAATAAAAAATATATTAACATATACGAATAGTAAAATAAAATATCATTGTGTTCAATAATCAGAAGTACAAAATGTTCTAGAATGAAATTACCATGCTTTTCTAAGCTACAAAAAATATGGTCTGATAGAAATTTAGTTGCATGGAACCCAATGCTGTCCAAAGAATATTTGACATTATTCTCATTTCTAATTTTTCTTCATAACAGTTGCATGAGTACAAAATAGTTTTCATCTTGAATCTCTGCTGACCAAGCATAGTTAGTATTATTTCCTTTCTATATTCAGCCTGTGAGATGGACTGTATTAGCTGATTTTGCAGATTTGATAATGTAGTACCTGTAAGGCTTATATGTCCCATTGTAAATTAATATAGTAGCACCAGGCTTGTAGGCCTATTTAATGTAAATCTACCCAGTGGGATGAATTTGCTCTCTTGTGCTAACAAAATTAGTTTTCTAAGCTAGAGGGTAAGATTCCGAACTTGGCAAACACACTGAAGTGATGAATGCCATCATGTAAGACTTTTGTGGGAAAACCTGAAGGTCTTTGCCTTCTGGGCATACCAAACAATGACATTGTGTTATTATACCTGAGAATGTCCTTATATTTGCTTCTAGTTTTATAACATTTAAAACATAAATTGAGACTACTTTTCATTACCGCATAAAGAATATCTTGTTAACAATTTGCTGCATATTAATGTGTTCTATTTTTTAAAATTTCTAAACTTTGTTTTTGATTTTTAAATGCATGTATTCAGTATATTCTGATTCTATATCCACCCTTTTTTATGTCTATACCATATATATTACTCTTTAATAAAAACAACTTTTCCACATTCGTGTCTGTTTTATTTTTTTTTGTGTGTTATTGTTTTGTTTTGTTTTGCTTTGCTTTGTTGGAAAATATGAATTTAACCACAGCCATTCTTGTGACCATGGGGCTGGAATTATACTTTGGACCTTCTGATGAAGGTCATCATTCATCAGATGATATACCTTTGTGGAAAAAAAAACATGATTCTTTTAATTTGCAAAGTTTATAGAACAGTATGAAAAGGATGTTAAATATTTCATTATTAAGTTATTCAATAAAAATTGTTTAATCTGACATATGTCCTACTGCTACACATATAAAGCTTATGTTTTGATTATTTGTATGTATTGAACTAATTACTTTAAATTGTAATGAAAAACTTAAATGTTATAGAAAAGAAGTAATGAGCAGATTAAGAATATCCTAGACTTCAGATGCTGATCTCTCAATTTTTGAAATTGAAGAGAACAACATAGTTGAAAATTCAGAAAACATTTCTTACAGGAAAAACACATCAAAGAGTATAAAATTTGCTTGTGGGAACTGGGAGGAGTGGAAGGAGGAGAAACTGACATGGGAACATAGTATCTGAAATAAGAATAAATACAAAAATTACAGTAAATATGAAAAGAAGTTGATTAATTTTAATTTAAATAATTTATATTATTTAAATAATTAAATAAAAATATTTAAAAATCAAGAAAATAGTCTTATGAAGTCTTACAGACTAACCAAATCTTATTTTAATAGCTGTAGTTGTTTGAGTTTTGATACATGTGATATTTTTACATTTAAGAAAGTGTAGAATTCTGGAAGAATTAAAATACTAGAACTTTATATAGTAATGCAAGGAATGCAATGGCATTATAATTTATGGGCACAAAGTAGACCCATTAAATGGCAGACATCTGCCAATATCCTCAAGTGGCTACCCAAGGCCAGGGAAAATGGCCATAAGGAGACAGAAACCTAACCACCAACATTTCTCAATTTTGGGTGACTTAGGAACCTTGTTTTTCAGGTAACTGCAATTCCTCATTCCTCCTTAAATGATCCTCTTCCACAAGCAAAAAGACTTCTCTTACTTGTAAACTGGCATGACTGCAGCAGCCACACACTCACTCCTGAAAGTTCTGTTATGCTCAAGACAGGAAAAACCTTTCCTGAGAGGAGGGGATCTATATCTAGGCCTTCAGGAACTCTAAGACTCCTATTTTCTTTCCCCACTGGGCTGCTGTTCCCCACCCTCATGAGACAACCTGTCAGTGTGTTCCCCATTGTAGAAAATGACTAATTAAATTATTTAACAGTGTTTATATTATCATTAATTGGACATTGGTGTTAATCCTTAACCTGCCATTATAAATGAGCACACAGACACCTGATGGATTTTAACAAGCCTTGGCCTGGATTGTGCAATCTCAGCCCATCTAAGCTAGTCCTTAATTCTGTTCCCCAAATATGACCCCATATACACATATGTCCCCTGGGTTATTATTGCCGATGCTATGCAGATGTTTCAGGACATGTAGAATGACGTTCTTTTCTCTAACCCATGGAGTGTGTCCTCTTCTTCCTGCTCCTGGCTTCTTCTACTTCTAGAGGGTTTTTCTCCTTCTTCTGGAGGTTTCTTTTTCCCATCAATTTTTCTGCTTCAGAAGTCTGAGCACCTTAGTCTACTTACTTTTATCTTTGCCCAATCTAGTCCTCAGCATTTATTAAACCAATTAGAGACAAGAAAGGTAACACAGCATTACTTGATGTATATACAGCAAGCAAGCTTCTCAGAGCAGGTTAATTAACATTTAGAATACATAACCTCACACCATCAATTCCCTCCTTTTGTCTAATAAAAAGGTTATTTATTTTAACTCATATAGTAAAAAGAATAAGAACAAATATGAAACAATAAAGAAAACGATATATAAAAGTTATACACATAATGTTTAGCCTATTTGTGTCAGGGAATCTTGAAGAAAAAAATCATCTGTCTATTCTTTGTGTGTCTAAAGTTTTGAACATAAATATTTTCTATTGTATACTATATTTATGAACCTAAATATTTTATTTAGATTTGAAAATATTCTTTTAAATCCTAAATAACTCAAGTTCAATTCTAATGTTATATTTATTGTATCTTCAATCCCATCCAAGACATAAGAATGGATAAAGTTATTATTTGAGTAAGTAGGAAATTCAGAAGAGCAGCTCCCAAAAAGAAAAAAAATGACAATTTGCTGCCTAGACATTCCCAAACATCTCTCAATACAGTGGGAGCATCATCTTCAGTCTTCTGGCAAAGCATATTGCATAGACTAAATTGTGCAACAGAAAATACGAAGGATTTGTACACACTGCCTCTGCGGAATAAGGCCATTGACTTACTTGCATTTTAAGCTCTGCTCCGTCTTTGGACTGTTTATAGACTGTTGAGAGAGCAGGGGCACTTTTGCCCAGTAGGAATTATCTTCTGATGGAGATTTTTGATAGTTATTGTCTCCTTCCAAGTCAAATGGGAGCTGTCAGGAGCTGACTGTCTTAAATCAAACAATTCTTAAAATAATAAAAACAAAATTTCTCACAAGTAACATAAAGTTCTGTAATTACACAAATGCTTTGGATGTGCATGATGCACAAATCAATTAAAGAATATTTTATGGTTTTTTTTAACAGAAGAAAGATATTTGTAAGTCTCCATTCATGCCATTTGAAAGGATGGCATGTAATTGTAAGTCATGTAGATTTTACATAACCATTAAGATTGTTATATATATATATATATATATATATATATATATATATATATATATATCTTAGTCAGTCTGAGCTGTTCCTACATATTGGAATCAGCAAATATAAGTTACCTCTTTGTTCTTTTGTTTGTAGCCAAGATCTGTAGGAGGCATTTCCAGTCAAATATGAATTTTTGGTTTGGATGGAAGGCTTTTTTCTTTTCTGACATTATTATTACATATATATGGCTTTATATAATCAATTTTAAGTTGAAAATTCAACATAAAACTATATGGAGTTTAAATATTTTCCACTACAGTTGGCATAAACCTATTAATTGATTGAGATAGATTTTTTTCTGTGTAGCTCCAGCTGTATGTAGATTAGCTTGGCCTAAAGGCAAATGGAACCTGTCTCTGCCTTTGTCTCCCATGTTCTAGGATCAAAGGCATGCATCTATAGTTTTCTTTTCTTTCCTTTTATCCTTTTCTTTGAGATTTAATTTCCATGTGGATATATCTATTCTTATTGAGACAGGAATTCTCTTTGTAGCCTGGGATGTCTTGGTTTGCTCTGTAGAGCTCTGTAGATTAGATTGGCTGTGAACTCACAAAGAACCAGTTTTTGCCTTGTCTCCCATTTTATGCAATCAAGGTATGAATTTAAATATTTGAATTGCCTTTATTAAACAATAATATTAATTAAGCCATTTTGTATTAGTCTGAGTTCCAATTCTCCTGTGGGAGCCCCGTTCTTAAGGTGATTGATTTAAAATAGCATGATATTCTACTTTATGTTAGCTTTTCTTAACTGTTGGCAGTGGCAGCAGCTTGCAAGTTCCTCCCCCAGGCTAGCTCTGGGTCTTCACATTGACTAACAGAATCTCTCTCTCTCTCTCTCTCTCAATCTCTTTCTCTCTCTCTCTCTAATTCTTTTTGAGACAGGATTTTTCTGTGTATCATTGTTCTGTCCTGTACTCAGTCTGTAGACCTGGCTGACATTGAACTCAGAGAGATCCAACTGCCTCTGCTTCCCAAGTTCTGGGATTAAAGGCATGCACCACCATGCCCAGAGACTAACATATCTCTTTTAGGGGCAAAATGCCTCTTGAAACCAGTTCTCCTGTGGGGGGGGCTCACACCTAAGAAGACTGGCTTGTGACTACTTTCTCTTTACTGATATTTAAAATTATTTGTATTTATCCATTAGATCAGTAAGAACATTATTATTTATTACTAAAGAAAAACTTAACATAGTACCTTCAAGGAAAAAAATATGTCATTTGGAATTCTAGACTGTCTTTAGCAAGCATCCCTATTTCATCAGCAGGAGTTCCACCCTGACCTCATTGTTTAGACTAGGCCAGTCTAGCATTCAAGAAGTCTGCCTGTTTCTGCCTCCAGTATGATGGGATTAAGGGCATGAGCCATTACTGTTATTCATAAATATTTTAGTTACATCACAGATAATAGTATCTCTGTAACACAGAGAGCAACTCTGAACTGCATGACAACTCCAAATCGGTTTAAAATCCTTAGAAATCTCTCATGTTTTAACATTGCCAAGCCACAGATATATTCTTTCTACCTTCTAATATAAGTAAAATTAAAAACCATGCAAATAAACAAGAACATTCCAAAAGCCTTGGTCTAGCTGTGCCATCCTGTGCTGCAATTTTGTACATCATTCCTTGGAATCTAGTTTTAGCTGCATTTCATTAGTGTGCCAGTCTCAGACAGCCCTGATAAGCACCTAGTAGTCAGGGACAAAACCAAGGAGTTGGTTCTTTGAGAAAATCAACAAAATAGACAAACCCTTAGCCAAGCTAACTAAAATTCAGAAGGAAAATATCCAAATCAACACAATCAGAAACGAAAATGGGGAAATAACAACAGACATAGAGGAAATCCAAAGAATCATTAGGTCCTACTTGTACTCCACAAAATTGGAAAATCTAAATGAAATGGACAATTTTCTTGATAGATTCCACCTACCATGGTTAAATCAAGAAAAGATAAACAAATTAAACAGTCCTATATCCCTTAGGAAAGTATAAGAAGTCATCAGAAGTTTTACAACCAAAAAAAGCCAAGGGCCAGATGATTTCAGCACAGAATTCTACCAGACATTGAAAGAAGAGCTAACACCAATATCCTTTAAACTCTTCTACAACATAGAAACAGAAGGAATATTGCCAAGCACACTCTATGAGGCCATAGTCACCCTGATACTGAAACTTCACAAAGACCCAATGGAGGAAAGAAAATTTCAGACCAATTACCCTTATGAACATGGATGCAAAAATACTCAACAAAATAATTGCAAACCAGATTCAAGATCACATCAAAAGTATCATACACCATGATCAAGTAGGCCTTATCCCAGGGATGCAGGGATGAACATCAGAAAATCCATCAGTGTAATCCACCACATAAACAAGCTGAAAGAATATAACCCCATGATCATCTCATTGGACACTGAAAAAGCTTTTGACAAAAATCCAGCACCATTTCATATTAAAAGGTTTGGAGAGATCAGGCATACAAGGAGCATACATAAACATGATAAAGGCAATTTTCAACAAGCCAATAGCCAACATCAAACTAAATGGAGAGAAACTTAAAGCATTTCCTCTAAAATCAGGGACAAAGCAAGGCTACCCACTCTCTCCGTATCTCTTCAGCATAGTACTTGAAGTTTTAACTAAAACAATAAGAAAACAAAAGGAGAACAATGGGATATAAATTGAAAATGAAGTTAAATTATCCCTATTTGCAAATGATATGATAGCATACATAAGTGACCCCAAAAATTCCACCAGAGAACTCCTACAGCTGATAAATTCCTTCAGGAAGGTGGCTGGATACAAAATCAATTAAAAAAAAAAAAACAGTAGCCCTTCTTTACACAAAAGATAAATGGGCTGGAAAAGAAATAAAGGATCCAAAACCCTTCATAATAGCCACAAATAATGTAAAATATCTGGGGTTTACTCTAACCAAGCAAGTGAAAACCTGTATGACAGGAACTTCAAGTCACTTAAGAAAAAAACTGAAGAAGATATCAAAAGATGGAAGGATCTCCCTTGCTCATGGATAGGTAGGATCAACAAAATAAAAATGGCTATCTTACCAAAAGCAATATACGGATTCAATGCAATTCCTGTCAAAATACCAACACTGTTCTTTACAGACCTGGAAAAAACAAGTCTCAACATCATATGGAATAACAAAATACCCAGAATAGTTAAATCAATCATGTACAAGAACAGAACATCTGGAGGTATCACCATCCTGGATTTCAAGCTGTAGTACAGGGCAATAGTAAAAAACAAACAAACAAACAAATAAACACCAAAGTACTGGCATAGAAACAGACAAGTTGATCAATGGAATCAAATCAAAGACCCAGAAATAAACCCATACACATATGGTCACTTAATTTTTGACAAAGAAGACAAAACCATACAATGGAAAAAGAAAAGCATCTTCAATAAATGGTGCTGGTCTAACTGGATGTCAACATGTAGAAGAATGCAAATAGATTCATACTTATCACCCTATACAAAACTTAAGTCTAAGTGGATCAAAGACCTCAACATAAATCCAGATACACTAAAATTAATAAAAGAGAAAATGAGGAAAAGCCTGTAAGTCATTGGCAGGAGTAGCAACTTCCTGAACTTAACACCAATAGCTCAGGGGCTAAAACAATCAATAAATGGGACTTCATGTAATTGAAAGCTTCTATAAGGTAAAGGACACTGTCCTTAAAACAAAATGGCAGCCTACAGACTGGGAAAAGATTTTCACCAACCCAACATCCAACAGAGGACTAATATCCAAAATATATAAAGAACTCAAGAAAATAAACACTAAAAACATAAAAAATTCCCATCAAAAAATGGGGTATAGAGCTAAACTGAGAATTCACAAAAGAGGAATTTCTAAAGGCTGAGAGGCATTGTTCAACATCTTTGGTCATTGGGGAAATGCAACTTAACACAACTCTGAGATTCCATCTTACACCCATCAGAATGGCTAAGATCAAAAATTCAGATGATAGCACATGCTGGCGAGGGTATGGAGAAGGAGGAACACTCCCCCATTACTGGAGGGAGTGTTCACTTGTACAACCATTTTGGAAATCAATCTGGAGATAGAAAATTGGGAGTAGTTCTATGGCAAAATCCAGCCGTACCCCTTCTGGGCACATATCCAAAAGATTCAACATGAAACCACAAGGACATTGCCTCAACAATGTGCATAGCAGCTTTATTTGTAATAGCCAGAAACTGGAAATAACCCAGATGTCCTTCAACTGAAGAATGAATTAAAAAAAAAAGTGTGGTACATTTATACACAGCTATTAAAAATAAGGAAATCATGCAATTTAAAACCAAATGAATGGATCTAGAAAACCTCATCCTAAGTGATTTGACTCAGTCGCAGAAAGATAAACATGGTATGTACTCTCTTATAAGTGGATTTTAACCATACATCACAGGATAATCATCCTACAACCAACAGACCCAAACAGATAGGAACCTAGCATATTTATCCTAGGAAAAACTTCAACCGACAGTGAGTCATGGAATCTGCTGCATGTTAATGGAACACCTTATTCTAGATGGTGTGTCATATCAAGCCCCAGTACAAGAGGAAACTCTTGGCCCTCACATGACTGATGATCAGAGGGAGTATGATATATGAGGGTCCACCTCATCTTAGGAGGAGAGTACCAAATATAGGAATAATGAGGGACAAAGGAAAGGACAGAGGGAATGAGGGAGGGTGGGTGGTAGGAAGGGAGGGTGGGAGGTAGGAAGGGAGGGAGAGGAATGGGCCAGGAGGGGAGGAAGGAGGAAACTATGTTCTAGAAGTAACTTGAGAAAACAATTATTTTTTTACAAAAGAGTAAATAAAATTAAAAAAGTATAACAAAAATAAAATATAACACTTTCAAATTATAATTTACCAAAGGTATACTTGCCTTACTGGCATGAAAGGAAATATGGTCTTAATTTCAAATTAGAATGTTAGACTTCAGGTTGCCACAAAGCTCACACATAATTGGTATCAGCTTAAAAGTTTTTTCATATATATAAGGGATATTTTTGTTGTTTGTCATTAAAAGGCAATAAAGAGATTTAAAATCCTATAAATAAATGAAGGGTTATTACAGTTCAAACTGGTTTTCTAAACTTCTAAGCATTGAAGTAATTTGGAGCTAAGGTAAAATATTTGAGAAGGGTGGTGTTAGCCCATCCCTTTAACTACAGCAGAGACAGGAGGATCACTATAGAGTTAGCTGTCTTGTAAATTCTAGAATTACAATGAGCATGGGAGTGATGGTGCATACCCTTAATCCCATCACTTGAGAGGAATACACCCTTAATCCCAACACACTGGAGACAGAAACCTGCAGATCTCTGAGTACAAAGCCAGCCTGACACAAAGCAAGCTCCCAATAGAGAAAAACATAGATCCAGGGGTGGTGATGCACATCTGTAATCCCATCAGTTGGGAATCACATGGCTTTGATCCCAATACTTAGAATAAAGAGACAGACTCATGGGATTTGGAATGATTTAAGTTTAAAATGTACTAGCAAAAGGCATGCTGAAATTCAAATTGAATTGTCCTTTGAGATTTCATAATATATAGACTTAAAGGTTTGTTTAGTTCCAAAATATCAAAATAATTTCTTTTTTAATCTCAATTGAAAGATAATACTTTTTATATTGTAAAAAAAAACCAATTTGCCCCAGGAAAAATATTACCTGCCCCCCGCAAAAAGTAGTGTCCCAGAGTTATGATTAGGGGAAGGCTCTGTTCTTATTTTTCTAGTAGATTAAAAGCATCCATCTAAGGAATCCAGGGACAACTGGACAACTGAAACCTCAGAAGAAAACAGATCAGACAACAAAGAAAACAAGTAGCCCAAATGATCCAGTCTTGCAGAATTCCTCAATAGCTGTTTCCTCAAAAATCTACAACCACAACTCAAAATCACTAAGATTGTTCCGCCCCGCAGAATGTTCCAGCCAGAACTTCAGTAAAGCCCTGAAGTTCATCTTCTGGCTACAAACTTCTTAGGACGTTTAAATAGCTGAGTGTGTCTATTTATTTCCAGTGGTGTTCCCTTGTCATCACCAGACAGCTAACTCTGAGAGAGCACCCAAAAAGTCTAAACAAACTTTCTGATGGTCAAGCTGACTGGTTAGTCAGTAACAAGGAGCCAATCAGAAATGGACATGATTAGCTACCCAAATGTCATCTAATCAAATGGTAAAGAACTTGCTTATTTGTCTGAGTCTCTATATAACCTGCATTTTGTGTCTGGGGGTTCTCAACTCGAACTGCTGTGTTAGTGAGTGTTGAGAATTCAAGCTCTGAGCTTGAATAAACAACCGTCAGGTATTTACATAGGAGTTGGCTCCTGGGTGGCCTTTGGGATCTCAAGAACCAGGCAGAATATTTTGGGGGCTCATCCAGGATCCCCAAGTTCACCAGGACTCCTGCCCGGAGGGTTCAAATCAGCTGGTAAGCTACTATGTCTCTATGTATATGTGTTTGTCTAAGTACTTGTGAAAACCAGGACACCATTCCTGAATTTCCAGTAGACTGGTATGGGCCTTTACATTTGGATGTCCCACCAAGATCTGGGGGACCCCGAGTCACCAGGAAAGACCCCAAGATGGAGTGATGAGCTCATTTTTTGTGTAGTCTAATTCTCCATCTATGCTGTCTGTAAGACTGCTTGTCTCTGTTTTCGTTTTATGGAAAGTTCAAGTTTGGCTTGTTTTCAGGATCTGCATGAAAGTCAGGACTGATTTACTGTTTGTGAGACCATTTGTTTTTGTTTGTGTTCTATGGTTTGGATTCTTGGTTTCAATTATCTTCTTGGTTTGCTGGGTTCAGAAATACTCTGGTTTGTGCGTGTCAGATAACTCACACAGTTTCTGGTTTCTGTGTGTCAGATAATTCAGGCGACTATCGAGCAGTAGGGCAGACGTGCCTGTTATCCTGCCAGTCTTGGGAGCCTGGAGTACATTCCAGCTCTCTCTGAGAAAGAAGGGGGAAGAGGTGCCTCCCTTCTTGCCGGGAACCCCAGTGGCAGTGGGAGAACTGGAACTGGTCTTGCCTAACTGGTTGTTGGATCGAGCTTGGCACTGTCTCATTGTTGTGCTGTACACTGTATGCTCTATGTGACAGTTATCATGTTTTGGTCTCAGACTGAATTCCAGGCTTGTTCAAGATCTGCTTGGCCAGTTGTTGTGTGATGATTTTATGTTTGTCTTCTTGTTTATATGTTTTTGTCTATGTCTTTCTCTGAATCCACACAAGAAAATGAGTTTACATGTGAGCTGAATGCATGCATGTGTGCATGCATGTCTGACAGGAACAGCCTTAGACCTTGACTGCCTTTCCCTTTGTGCCACACTGAGATTAATCTCCCTTCTCCCACCATCTGTGCCTGGGCCAAGATGGGGGAAGAAATGGGGATTCGCTGATCTTGCCCTGCCAAAATCATTATGAAGGGACAAGGCCCTCCTCTCCACCAGAGCAGCTCTGAAATTCCAATTGTCAACTGGAACATCATTACAGAATGATAAAAGAAAAAAGCGGAAACAACAACAAAAACAAACAGAAAAGTCTCCCTAAGGTAAAAGGTGCCTTGGACTGGGTGAGTTATGGGGTCACCCTCCTCCCCAGAGGCAGAAATGAAAACTAGACAGGCTAAGGGAGATTTGTTACCATCCGGAAAGAAAAAAAGGGTCCCACAAGGACAAGTGCTGAAAAGTTTGCCTGTAAAAATACAACAAAGATAAAAAGAAAGTTTGCTGGAGGATGTTGATACAAATAAAGGTTTGGCCATGAAAATATGTATATGTCAGAGAAAAATGGCTTGGATTTAATCATGCTGTGTAATTGGAAATGAAAATTTTGTTCAAAATGTCTGATGTCTGAGGATACCCAGTTAGTTAATCATTTAAACAAAGACAGAAAAAAAGAAAAACATAAAAGTCAGGGATCATTGGGGTCCCCACCAGAAAGAAGGGATGAAAAGTTTAAGCAAGTTGTGAGGGTCTGAGGGTATAAATGAATGCTATAAAGAAAAGCTTCTAAGCAGATGTCTGGGGATATAAAAAGATGTTAAGGTTTAATAAATGCAAGTTACTATGAGAAGATATTAAGGCTTGGTAAATGCAAGTTAATATGAAAATATGTTAAGGTTTGGTAAATGCAAGTAAATATGAAAAGATGTTAAGGTTTGGTAAATGGAAGTTACTAAGATTGGAAAAAGGTTAAAGATGACAAAAATGGTTAAAGATATGTTATAAATGTGGGCTTGCGAGTTGATAGTCAATCAAAGTTATCATTTTGTTCCAATTATGGAGCTTCTTGGTTTTTATGGGTTCTGTTGATTACTGTATCCTCTTTTTAGATGAAGAAACCAACAAATCTCTTGTTTTACAAACTGATAGTTCCTTATTTGCAGTTATACAGTTAGTTATAATATTAAGCTTTATTTAGCCTCCTATATCTGCTTTCACAGTCAAACAGAAAGTAACTAACTAGAAACAAGATCCATATTAGATAGATATGATAGTTCTCAGACACCTCAGAGATCTGTAGAACATGACATTTAAATATTTAATACAAAACACTTTTTATGATAGACATGTCAGCTCCTGACAGCATTCCTAGTTTCCTCCAAGGAAGAAAATGGGCACAGAAGAATACCACCTGAGACTTGCTTTAAACATGACAAAGCTGGCCACTGGGCTAGACCTCCCTTTGCCTCAACAGCAGACAGCATGCTGTCTAAGCTAAATGTGTTTGACACAGAGAAGTCAACTGCTGAACTTTGCCAAGACAAGGTAAGCAGTCTTTCATAATTCCTGTCTCTCACGAAGTCTGTCATACCTTGGAAATGATGGCCAAAGATGGATGCCCCACAGACACAGAAGAACAATGGGGTGGCTGTCATGGTAAAGACTGTCATTTTTATAAATTTGGAAGCTCATTGATCTTGCTGATAATTATTGTTCTCAGATCCCTGATGAGTCTAATGACTATAATAATGAAAGATTTAACAGTTTAACAACAAAAACCAAGGCTTCAGACACCTTCTCAGTCTGCCTTGTTACCAGACTCAGAAAATAGTGAGCTTCTTCTTCCCCTTGCCTTGCTATGTTAGTGTTAAAGTTCCAATAAGTTGTTAGTACTAAATGATTAGTCACAGCAAGTTTAAGATTTTAAAATCCTTTGGTTTAAAACTTGTTCATGCCAATAATTCAAATTTTTTTCAAGTCTTTGTCATGTTATCTTTCTGAGATCTAGTCATAAATCCTAGATCCACCAGTCTCAGATCAAACAGGATTCCAGATAAGTACAACTGCCTATTCTTAAAAAGAGATTTTTTTCCCTTGAACATGGGGTTCCTTACCTTCCCCAATTAGTAGACAACTTTAATTTCTTTCCCCAGCCTATGATTGTCTCAGCAGATTTTCACCTGGCTGATATATTCTATCTACAGATCATCTATGGACTGCAAGTTTCTGAGCCCTGAACTTCCTGAAAGCTTATGTGAACCAGTCCAGTCATTATGATTGTCCACACTGTCCTTCACCTGGATCAATCAACTAATAAGATGCTTTTGATAACTGCCCCATTGCCCAGCCTTTGAATAACATTTCAGCCTTTATGGGCCCTGATGACAACACCCTCATGTCAGCTGGAAGTAGTTACAGAAGAGGATATATCATCCATTGTCCCACCTAACAGGTTGAAATTCTATGTCAAAAGGAACTCCCTTACATAGGCTACAAATGGATATCTATTTCTATAATGACAACTGATATACTTCTTGGGTCCTTGGTTCTGTTTCTCCTGGTTATGCTTTATTCCCCTTATATGATTACTGCTTATAGTCCTTTGAACTTTGAAAAGGGATAGACCACTGACATGTTTAAAGACCCATGATTGGGTCTCTCTATGACCTAGAGAAAGGAGGAAATGTGGAGCTTGACTGAATACATCTTGAAAAAATATTCCATTTTGTATGAAGTTTGACTCAGAGCTGACCTCTAGTTCCAGAATAACAACAAAATGTACCCGATCTGTTGTTATTCCAGGGGTGTTCCCTCATCATCACCAGACAGCTCACTCTGAGAAAGCACCCAAAAATTCTAAACAAACTTTCTGATGGTCAAGCTGACCACAGCTGGTTAGTCAGTAACAACGAGCCAATCAGAAATGGACATGACTAGCTACCCAAATGTTATCCAATCACATGGTAAAGAACCTGCTTCTTTGTCAGAATCCCTATATGAACTCTGTACTTTTGAGTATGGGGGCTCTCAACTCGAACTGCTGTGTCAGTGAGTTTTGACAATCCAAGCTCTGAACTTGAATAAGCAAACCTCAAGTATTTACATCAGATTTGGCTCCTGGGTGGTCTTTGGGGTCTTGAGAACTGGGAAGAACACTGACCACAAAAGAACTGAACATCAAATGATTCTATTCATGTACTTGACCATTTTTATATTCTTATTTGGGCTCCAAACAGGTTTACTCTGTCCCAAATCAGCAGGAAGTAATTTTAAGAGAGTAATGTCCCATATCCAGAAGGTGGGGTGGGTGATTTTTGACCCTTTGGTGATTTGATGGGTTAGAGATACTTGTTGTTATTTAGGGGGAGAGATTACAAGTTGTTAAATGGTCTTGTTAAATATGTTTTTGAGGTAAGACCCAGGGATTTCCCTTTTTTCCTTTTCTGTATCCTTCTTTCTGTCCTACATAGAGGTGAAAAGACTTGAGAAAAAATGGGATATAGACATAACATAGAAATGATAAAGAAAAAGGGACAGATTGGTGAATATGCACTTATATCTTTATATATTGATGCAAAATTAAGATATTTGGCTACATCAGTATTGATCTTCATATATTGTTAAAAAATTAAGATTATATTTGACTCCATCAATATTGATCTTTGTATATTGATACAAAATTAAGGTTAACTCTTTTTAAGGTATTGTATCTAGGTCACGCTTAAAAATGAAATGTGACATTTTGGACTTTTGTTAGCAACTGTCATAAACTGCTTAGGATAATTAAGAAATGAAAACTAATAGTCATTCAAGCATGTCATTCTGTTAGGTACTAGGGTAGTCTATCACAGTTACTTCCTAAATTAATCAGAAATCAAGTGCTAAGAGAAAGCAACATTTGCTTATCCAAATATGAGGAAATAAATAAATAGGTGGTCTTCAAAAACTTCTAGAGATCTGTAGAATATGGTATTCAAAGATGTTCTCTTAACTCAAGATTTTTTTGATATTTAAATATGTCAACTCTTGACAGCACCCCCTATTCTACTCAAAGTAGAATATGAGCATCGAAGAATCTCCAATTGGAGATGGCTGCATTAGTGGCAAGTCTGTCACTTGGCAAGAAAAATCCCTTGCTTCAACTGTAGACAGACTGTTGTCCAAAAAGGACTAAACATGGAAGCAGGTAAGTCAAGAGCCAAGCTCTTCCAAGACAGGGGAGGTAAGTCCTTCATAATTCCTGTTTTATAATTAATGTCTGTCAGAGAAATGGGGCCAAATGAATGAAGATTGATGCTGTAATGTATGGAGAGAAACTTGGAACTGTCCAGGTATCCAGTTGTATGTAATTTCTTAGTTTTAGAAGCTACTGGCCCTGAACTTCCTGTATAATCAGATATATTTATACTTCTTAGGTTTCTGATGTGGTTGAGTAGTACATAGCTATAGACCCACATTTAAATTTCGAATTATTTTGGAATTAAGGTGGTGTTCTGGATCTAAGAAGATGGTTTTAAAATTGTGATGCAAGTTAAGATGGAAGCAGAATTAGATATAGATCTTTAAACTAATGGAGATGGTTGCATAGTAGAATGTTAAAGTCAGTTGCCAAATACATATGGACTGGACATTGGGAATGTATGCTAAGTCTTATAATTCTCATAATCGTGGCCTAATTATTTGTGTTGTTTTGTATTGTATTTGTTGTTATAAAAGAAAGAGACACTTGTTGGACTGAAAGGGGGAGCTGTTGGGGGGAAAAGATATACCTTAAATCAAAAAAATAGAAAAAGGAAGCAGATGGGGGGTTGAGGGGAAAGAGGGTAGGAGGGTGAGACAAGAGGGGCGAGTAGGAAGTGGATTGTGATTGAGATGTAACTTGAATAAATAACAAATATTTTAAAAACTAATTGTATTAAATAACTATAGTTATAATTTACAATAAATATATATGTTGTTTTATTTACTTATACTTAAAATAAGTTAACATTTTAGTTTACCTATAAAATACTTATATTTCATTTAATTTGAAATTATTATTAAGTAATACATACACAAAAAGTCCACTGATCAAATGCCTCTTACAAACTGTGCTTCATCAGTGTCATTTATACCCCTATTCTTAAATTTTATCTCCAAATTGCATGAAACACTTATCATGGACTATATATATAAAGGCCTTCTTAGTGCATCAATGGAGGTCTTTTTTAAGTAGAAAAAAGGAGAGATAAACCTAGAGGTATATTTGAATGACTTTCATTATTTCAATATTTAGTCTGCAGAAATAAGAGTTGGAACAGTACATATTGACATGTTTTGGAGTAATGGTCTAATAATTCCCCTCTTGTCCTTTGATATACCCACAATATATGCTTAAAAATACATGCTTTATTTTGTACATAGATGTCACAAGTGAGTTGAAGAACTAGCATAGAGTCACTAAGCTGAACTTGGTTTCAAATGTCAAATCACCATGGGCTACAGGAGATACATAGAGATAACTGAATGCAGGAGATAATTATAGAATTATGAATTAATGATAGATTTAGACAATTTTCAAAGTTCTATGAGACTGATATTTTCTATTTGATAATTGCCAGGATTGAAAACTGTCCATGTATTTGTTTTTTTGAGAATTCAATTCATGGTACTATTTTAAGAATATTTGGTCCTTAGTGAAGTGATTGGATCAACAGGAAGATTCCCTATTCAAATATGTGAGTTATCTCACAGAATGTTTAATTATTAAATTTCAAATGTAGTAGCTTTGTGTAAAAAAGTGGTTCTCTCTGGATTGACTGAAACAATGCAGCAATGATGAAAAGTATGAAGTTTAAAACATGCTGATCTTGTAGTCAAGTCTCTGAAGCAATAATGTGGAAAATTGGAAAAAATGTTCCCTTTTATATAAATTATGTACAATCTTCATATATTTCCTTTTTATTTTCTTTTTTTGTTTCTTCAAGTTACATCTCAATCACAATCCCCTCCCTACTCCCCACTCCAGTCCCACCCTCCAACCCTCTTCCCCCTCACACTCCCCATCTGATTCCTTTTTATTTTTTTTAAGTTTACTCTTTATCTTTTCTCCCCAACAGCCTCCCGTTTCCAATAAATGGCTCTTCCTCTTTTAACAATAAATATAATATTTTTGTATTTATTGTTAAAAAACAAAAATAATTAGGCTGCAATTAATAAAAATATAAGGCTTAGCATACTTTCCCAATGTCCAGTCCACAAGTATTTAGCAACTGACTTTAACATTCTACTATGCATTCATGTCCATGAGTTTAAAGTTCTCTATCCAACTCAGCTTCCATCTTAACTTGCATCCAATCTTAAAAACAACTTCTTAGATCCAGAACACCCTCTTAATTCTTAAACAACTCAAAATTTAGCTACAAGACTATAGCTATCTAGTCTTAATCCACATCAGAGACCTGAGAAGAATAAATATATCTGATTATACAAGAAGTTCAGGGCAAGCAGCTTCCAAAACTAAGAAATGACAGACAACTGGCTGCCTGGACAGTTCCCAATTTCTCTCCATACCTTAGAGCATCAATCTTCAGCCGTTTGGACCCATTTTTCTGATAGACATCAATTGTAAAGCAGGAATTATAAAGGACTTGCCTACCCTGTCTTGGCGGAGATGGGCTGTCAACTTACCTATTTCCAAGTTTTGCTCTTTTGGGACAGCAAATTCTGTCTACAATTGAAGCAAGGAATTTTTTTCTTACCGAGTGACAGACTTGCCACTAATGCAGCCATCTCCAATTAGAGATTCTTCAATGCTCATCATCTACTTGGAGTAGAATAGGGGGTGCTGTCAGGAGCCGACAGGTCTCAATATAAAAAAAAAAATCTTAAGAAAATTACTTTGAATGCCATATTCTACAGATCTCTTGAGGCTTTTGAAGGCAACCTATCAATATAGATAGGTAGTCTCAATATATTTTCTTATAGCAACAGAGAACAAAATATGGGTTTACTTCACTAAAAACAGCTAACTGAAATAGTGGAGAAATGAAAATGGTCATGGGAAATGTTGTGCTTAGGTTTTTACATTTACATTCAAAACTGTACATACACAAAATCAATCATGCAAGTGGTGTCATAAATATAACAATTAATGACATTTTTGTTTAGCAGAATAATAGTGAACATTTCTCGCTAGGGCCTGTATTCTATCTAGGCATAGGTTCTACATTTGACAATAGTTCCGGTTATGGCTTTCATCTTGAAGATCAGGCCTTGAATCTAATGACAAAGTTACTAGTTACTCAATGATATTTGTTCCACTATTGCACCAGTGAACACGTCTTGGCAAGGAAGTCATTTCCATACCTCCTGAGCTTCATAGCAGGGTAAGACTGACACTTGCTTTTCTCCTTTAGTGGTATTCATAACAACTTCTAGCTCTGGGAAAGGTACCCTGTATCAGTAAAGTTACCAAGTCAGATACAGTTTGATTTTTCAGTGTTCTGTGACTCAAGTAAGTAGTGTTATCAGCAATAGGATATCATTTTCAAACTATGAAATATGACCAAGAGCTTTAATGTGTATTTCAGTGACAGTAGAGAAATTTTCCCAGAAATTATATATATATATATTTTTTTTTCTTACTAGTTCTCATCTTTTAAAATTTCTGAGTAAAATAAAATGTTCATTTTCTTCTCCAGTCATTTTCATTATGGTGTTTATGACTGGGGTTATTATTGTAAGTCATAATTTTGTATTTTAGCTTTGTCTAATGTTTATTAAAATTTATATATGCTGTTGTGCTTCCTAACATAATATGTAGACAAATAAATTATATAGCTTTTTACTCATTAACATTGTAATCCTAAAATTTTCATGTAGAGGAAATTTAATCCAGCAACATTGCTGCTCTAGCAAGGAATCACATTCAAAGACCTAGGTCTGTGTGATATGACTAGAATACTTAACTTTAACCCCTCTGCTTGTAATACATATCTTTAATCCATACCCCTGACTATAGTATAGACATGACACACCTTTAATCCCTCTGGCTGGAATGTAGACAAGCCTTTAGTGCACACCTTTAATGTCAAACAATGTCTAATAGAGGGATAGACAAAGCCATGAATTAAAGATTTGACAGAAGTATTCAGAGATAGGACATGCTCAGCTCTCATGAGAACAGACAGGAAAGAGAAGCTACTTAAGACCAGAGCTGAATGAGAGCTAGAGAGTTTTTGAAGACAGAACAGTAGAGTTCAGGTTGATGCAGTTCTGTTGAAGGCAGTTCTGTTCAGTTTGTGCAATCAGTGCAGTTCAGTTTGGGGAGTACAGTGGCATATTTTCCAAACCAATAGAAGCCAATTTGAGTCATTCAGTTTAGAGAGGAGTTTGAGGCAGAACAGCTGAGTTAAACCAGCCATCCAGAGTTCAGAAAGAGCTAGAGGGTTGAGTTTATTCAGCCATGAGTCTCAGAGGCTGAAAGCATTCTAGGCCTAGGTTAGTAAGTGGAGACTGGAAGCTGAAGCCTTCCAGATCTGGTCTTACAAAAGATTAGATTGTATGGAGGCTAGAAGTTTCTACACCTAGTCCTTGGATAGTTAAACAGAAACACTCTGGGATCAGCCAATCCATTTATTCATACAACTTGTGTATGGCTCTTGTGTTATACTTTCATCTGAGGAAATAAAACAACTTTAATAGTTCCAAAATACAAAAGAGACAAGAATGTAATCTTTACATATATACTCTATTCTTAAACTAATTCATCTTAAATTTCCATCAGAATTCTTATTTGTTAAAATCTATACAGATCTTTATATTTTTATAATTGACTGCTAATTTTTACTGACAAAGAATCAAAGGTATGTAAAAAATCTTATCAAAACAGTCACTATGAATTTTGTTAGATTTCATATATGCATTATCAGCAGAAGAAAAATAAAATATATCAATATTAAATTTAAATAATAATGTTTCTATTGTCTTACACAGAAAACACACTAAAGTATATGTGTGTGTGTGTATATATGTATGATATACCAGATAAAATTTTAGTATGAATACCAGTTAAAAATGCTATTAATATATATTACATATGATTTTTAAGTAGCTAATGATATTCAACTAACAACTAATTTGTGGTGAATAACTTCTCCATAAGTCATTATGTATATAACTTCCAGGCCATTAGTAATAACCAAGTAGTCTGACACAACAATCTTCATAAGATGATTGGGTGTCAGATTTCCATGTTACTCTACATGGTTATTACTAATGGACTGGTCATTTATTTATTTACTTTACAAGATTATGTCCATAAGCATAAAAAGGGTAGCAGAAAGAACCAAGATGTCAGAATTATAGTAAAGAGTAAAGGGAGTAGAGATGATAGAAAAAAGTTTCATTATTTCTCATTTAATTTTGAACACCATTTTATTCCCTAATTAGTGACTATTGTCTGTCCAGTCGAATGAGGCTCTTGCTCTATATCAGACTATGTTTTCTGCCTTTTGAATGTTTAGCATCTACTACTATACAAAAACTATCATCTACATTTACTCACTAAAAACAAAATATGCTGAATGGTGAAACCCAAGTCTTCTTTGAAAATAAAATATAAGGTTTTAACATTAAAAAAAAAAACATTCCCTACATCCTATTCAAGAAAGAAGGCACTGAGCTTCAGATCAATTAGTCATAGTCACTATGGTATTGCTGTAAAAAGACACCATGGTCAAAGCAACTCTAATAAAGGAAAACCTTTAATTGTGGCCTGTACATTATCATCATGGTGGGGAGCATGGTGACACACAGGCAGACAAGGTTCTGAAAAAGCATCTGAGACTTATACATCCATGTTTTCCCACCTCAGGAAGGTATAGCCATTGGGACTGGCTTTTTAATTCTAAAGTCCAACCCTGGTGACACTCTTCCCCCAACAAGGCCACATCTACTGCCTTAAAGCCACAGCACCTAATCTTTCTTAAGTAATGTCACTCCCTAATGACTAAGAATTCAAACAATGAGGCTAGGGGAATTATTCTTATTCAAACCACAACATAATGGAAAAGTGAAAACATTTACTAGAAAGGTAAACAAATTGTAAATAGATTTTTTTTTCCTCCTCCATTTTGTGTCCTCATTCATAGTCCACTATTAGGAGATGAGAGTTGGAAGAGTTTTCTTAACATAGAAACAAATACTGATTACCTATAGATTCCATCCAGCAGTGTCAGCTTGGCTCAGTGTTTTTCTGGCATTTCTTCGTTAATTTGTTAGAACGAAATGTCTAGTATTCAGATGACTATGATGATTTTAATTGTTTGGCCTGTGGCATGGAACTGCTTAGTGAGTAGGAGTAAGCACTTCTTAAATTTCCCATGAGTATTTTTTAACTGCATTACATAACTAAATAAATAAATAAACAAACAAACAAATAAATAAATAAATAGATGGATAAATAAATAAATAGATGATAGATAGATAGATAGATGATAGATAGATAGATGATAGATAGATAGATAGATAGATAGATAGATAGATAGATAGATAATGAATGTGACTAACAGGAATTTCAGAAGATTACTTCATTTAAACCCAAAAACAAAAACCTTAAAATAATCATGTTTTTGAGTAATTTACTACAGAAGAACTTGTTATATAATGTCACACACACACACACACACACACACACAAACAGTGACAGAACAAGATTTAAGTTTCCTGGGTGATCAAAATACGCTATTCATGGTGGCTCACATCTTTAATACCAGCAGTCAGGGGCAGAGGCAGGCAGGTCTCTGTGAGTTCAAGGCCTGCCTTGTCTGCAGAGTGAGTTTCCTGATAGCCAGGGCTACACCGAGAAATCCTATCTCAAAAAACCAAAAATAAAAAAGCACAGAAGTCAGTCATTACTAAAAGAATGATTTTGATGCTTTAATAACATGACATGGGTCAGCAAGATGATGACTATAAACTCAGACACATTCTGATTGTCAGGAAGACTGACTAGACCACCACAGAGGTACACTCTTGCTGAATGGCAGTTTCTGAGGTGCAAGCCTATCTGGGGTTTCCCAGGAAAGACAGGGACATTAAAGAACTCTGTACTGCACATATAGACCCTGGAAGAACAGAAACACCAGACACAAGAGACAGAGCACTTCCCTGGGATATGCAACATGGTGGCATCTTGCTGACTGGTAAGGAGATCGATCTAACAGGCACTGAGCTTCCCTGAGACTAAGCGCACTGTGGATAGGATATAGACTACATATAGGAACTCCCTGCTCCCCTCACCACCACTACCCGCTCCCCGTCTGGTCCCTTGGCTGGGCACTCTGCTCAGCACTCAGGGTACAACATCCACATCACACCCCAGAGTGGTAAAACAGCTCTGGACCATTGTGTGCAGCTAGAGAAACCGGGCTGTACCAATTCACAGGTTGTTCCTGAGAATAACTTGGGAGGACCATAATCACAGTCATGATACCCTAGATACAGGGAAACTGTTAGAAGCCCCGCAGACCCAGGAAGGATGATCTGGAACACAGTGCTTCTGGCAGGGAAAAGGCAACAGAGATTCCTGAATCCAAGTGCTATACATGCCTTGTGAATTCCATATTGGAACTTCCTGCCCATGTTTACTTTGGCAGGGCACTCAGTCTACAGCATCAGTCCAAAGCATGGAAATCCTTGCCCAGAGCAGTAAAGCAGTTCTGGACTACTGCATGCTGCATGAACAAGTGGGCTGCACCAGATCATAGAGCTTCTGACAGAGAGACACAGGTTGATGTTGAGACCCCCCACTGAGTGTAGCTTGGGAGGACCATAACCACAGTCCTGACATCCTAGCTACAGGGAAACTGTTAGAAGCCCAGTCAACCCAGACAGGCTGCTCAGGAACACAGCACTTCTGGCATGGCACAGGCTGCTGAGACTCCCCCTGAGTCCAAGTGCTGTGGATGCCTTGTGAACTCCATATTGGAACTCTCTGCCTGTGCTCACTTTGGCAGGTCACAGAGTCTAACGCCTCAGTCTACAGCATCTAGATCTCAGTCCGGAGCCATAAAGCTGCTCTGGACCATTGCATACTGCTCCAGCAAGTGGGTGGCACTGGACCACAGAGCTTCTGACTGAGAGACACATGTAAAAAAATGGCTAATTAAATGATTTTAACCAGGATTTATATTACCATTAATTGGCTGGCGGTGTTAATCCTAACCCATCATTATAAATGAATACACACAGACACCGAATGGATTTTAACAAGCCTTGGCCTAAATTGTGAGATCCTAGCCCATCTAAGCTAGCTCATAATTATATTACCCAAATATGACCCCATATATACATATGTCCCTTTTCACTGCTATTCTCCATGCTATCCCGATGTTCCAGGCCATATGGAAATATCTTCTTTAATCTACTCCATGGTATATGTTCCTCCTTCTTCCTACTCCTGGCTTCTCTTCACAAGATGCTCTCTGTTTCAGAAGCCTGTGCACCTTAGTACTGCCTACCTCTGTCTTTGCCCAATCTCCAGGCCTCAGCATTTATTTAACCAATCAGAGACAATGTAAGTAACTGACAGTAAGCAGGACCAATCACCAATCAACATTTAGAATGCTTAACACCACCCCATCAGACATAGGTTGAAATTGAGATCCCCCTGAAAACCAGTATGGGAGGACCGTGGTCCTGATCACAGTCCTGACACCCTAGCTACAGGGAAACAATCAGAAGCCAGTCCAGCTCAGGCAGGCTGGACTGGAGCACAGTGATGTTCACTAAGAAAAGGCAGTTGATCTTCCTCAGATCCAAACAAGGTGGACAGGGTGTGAACTACACATAAGAACTCTCTCTGCTTGCACCTGCCCTGCCACTCAGCTGAACACCCAGGCTACAATACAAAAAGCTCCATCCCTGGAGCAGCGAAATAACCCTAGACTATGTTCATAGCAGCTTTATTGTAATAGCTAGAAACTGGAAACAACCCAGATGTTCCTCAACTGACAAATGGATAAAAACACCATAGTACAGTTACACAATGGAATACTACTCAGACATCAGAAAAAAGAAAATCATTCAATTTTCTGCCTAATGGATGGAACTAGAAAAACTCATTCTGAGTGAGCTAACCTAGACCCAGAAAGATTCACGTGGCATCTATTCACTTAAAACTGGGTTTTAGCCATGTAGTACAGGATAACTATCCTACAACCACCAGACTGAAAGGAACAGGAACATAGACTTTGTTACTTGTTAGTGGGACACTTTGCCCTGTGGGGCTGCCATGTAGGCCCCCAATGCAAGGAAGCTCTTAGCCCTCATATGGCTGCAGAACTGAAGTGAGCTGTGAAGTAGGGCACCACACACTGGAGGAGTAGCATAGGTGGGAGAAGGGGGAGGGGGTTGGAGGTTAAGAGGTTGGGGCCAGGGGGGGAGTAGAAGGAGGGGACTGTGATGGAGAGGTAAATGGAAATAATAAATAAACAGTAAACAAAAGAAAAGAAATTAAAAAGAAAAAAAAACGTGAAATGGGTCACAATGAAAACCATATAGTCCCATGAACTTAGATTATTGGAAAGCAGGAAAACTGAAATTAATAAGATCTACTATAAAGTATTTTAGTCATTGATGTTCTTTTCTACATATCCTATAGTAGTATATTGTAATTAGCAATAGCTACAAACATATTTTAATAATAACCAAATATGAAGCTTGTGTCTCATTTACTTATATCACAGGGTAAGGAAGTAGGCTTAAGGACAAATTCAAGTTTAAACTAATGAATATTAATAATGGTAGTGATAATATAAGTGTTGAAAATGTAAATATGCCTGAAATCCTTAGATATACCCCTCCAATATATGCTAGATGTGTATACTAGAACAGAAATTTATGGTATTAAATCTAAATTGTTTCTGGCAATTAAAAAGAAAAATAAAAAAACCACAAATGACCATTACAACAAATATATAAATTTATGTAATAGTCTTTTGTCTTTTAATAGTTCCTTAAGAGAGAACCATTATTTGAAAAACCCATAATGTTTTAAAGCTATCCAATTAAAGGAAGAGAAAGATGTTTTGAGATTAGCATACCAGATAATTACAGATTATGTATTAAATAAAATATGATACTCTAAGTTTACAAAGTTTAATATAAATTGTATTTGTTTGCTATCAAATTATTTACAACTAAAATAATCTATTATATCCTGCCCCTAGAGGCATTGCAGATTTGACTGCTGTGTTACATGTGTATCAGTAAGTGGCAGAGAGAGATATGCTAAGTCTACATTCAGTGTTCTGACCTATGAATATCTGAATGATTAGTAACCTAATATTTCCTAAACAAATTAGTCTCAGAACACCACCAGTTTTTTACCAAGTGGCCCTGATAGAGCATAGCATGTGATGACCACAGTCCAGGATGAGGCAAACCCAGATGGGCACCCAGGGCAGGAATCAAGCAAGAGACTAGAAGAACCCTGCCTGGTACCACAGACCTCAGACTGATTGCCACTTGAGTCTGAGGCAACATCAAGACTGGTACCATGGGTCCTGGACAGGGAGCTCATATGAGATGAACACCAGTCTAGTGCCACACAGGCCAGGGGTCAGGCCATGCTGGAGGAGACCTTGCCAGATACCATAACACCTAATACACAAGTGGTGTTATGGTGGCTGGAGTAGCACTCCTGAGACCACTCTTGAGAAAAAAACAAGGCATTTAGAGACTCCAAGTACCACTAAGAGTAGCAGGAAGTTGTAGAGAAATGGAAGAGAAAGAGAAACAAAAGGATGTGGGCACAATGAAGAGAGGCAGAACTGGAGAATTGAGGGTTGTAAGGAACTACCTAATGTGAATAGCCAGTGATACCACTTAGGACCATAGTGGGGCCCTGGCCTCTGCTGTTACCAGTGACTTTATCTGTGTCCATGGCTCTGCAGCAGCAAAGGTCTGTTACCCCAAAATCCAGGTGGACATCTTTGGTCTGGGTTGCCACCCAGATACATGTTGATGTCCGAGGACTGTGCAGATCCTGCCTACTCCTCACCTAGGCATCATGAGAGCACTGGCCTAGAGGCACGAAAGCAGAAGATCTGCCTCTGCCCCTAGGCAGCTGAGGTACTCAGAAGAGCAAGCCCTGCACATTTCAGCTGTTTGGGTGAGTTGGTCCCAAGGATGTGAGCTTGTGAGAGCTCACCCTGCTACTTGTCTCACTGTGGTGGCTTGGATGAGGGAAAAATACCCTCTTTTCTCTCAACCTCATCATTGGTAGCAGGTGGGAGACCTGGCCATGAGGTCTTTAAGGCAAGAGATCTGTCCTGGTTCTTCACCAACAACAGTACCACAGAGAGCAAGCCCTGCACCTTGTTTAGGCAATACAGGACAGCTGACGCTGGATGTGGGGTTTGTGGGTGAGCTGGCACCAAGAATGTGAGTATAGAAGAGACAGCCTTTCCTTTTGCCTGCTTTGCAGTGGTGTTAGCAAGGAAGAGATAATCTCCCCTCCCTTTTGATTTCACCACCAGTGGCAGACAAATTGGGCCCCAATGGGGTCACAAGAACAAGAAAGCAGTCCTTGCACCTCACATGCTGAAGCACTAAGGAAAGTAGGTCCAGCACATTGCCTTCGTAGCACAGTATAGTTGGCCATAGATATAAGGACTGTGAGTGAGCTGGTCCCATGTGTGTGAATATAAGAGTGCCAGCCCTGCCTCTTGTCTGATTTACAGAGGTATTGGCAAGGGAAAGATCCCTTTCCCTCCCTTTTGTCTTTACCATCATTGGTAAATAGGAGATCTGGACCCTTGGGGCCACAAGAGCAGGAGGGCAAGAGAGGTCTCTCTGCCTCTCACATACTGCATCACTTGGGAGAATAGATTCTGCTCTTCACATGGGCAACACAGTAGAACCAGCCCAAGAAGTGAAGGATGTAGGCCCAGAACCAGGGCTTTGAATCAGCCTACCTCAACAATTACCCCATGGATGAACTGCCGGAGTGCCTGAAGGGGCCAGTTCTATACACCCAGAACTACACTATCACCGTGGAACAGCACAACAACAGAATGAGAGGAGTCCCAGTGAGGTTCTAGTATTGACAAAGTATCAGAAGCTAGAGACTTCACACCAGGCTATTGTAATGAGTATTTGCAAGCCAAAGAAGATGGCCAAAGGGCATATTGTGGGACACACTGTGACACATTGCAGCTTCCACAGTGAGACTTTTTTCTCTGTAGGGAGAGGTTGCAAGGGTGGAGGATGGGTCTGAGGGAGAGGTGGGGGTATGAATGGGATCAGGGTGCATGATGTGAAATTCACAAAAATAAACTACCAAAAAGTAAAAGAAAAAATAAATTAAAAATTAATCTGTAATAATAACTGTATATAAAGTATAATTGTCATTACTCATCTTGTGGCTTCCAGCATGGAATTCCCAACCTGGTCTAGTATCAGGCCAGAAACACATGCTCCTTCATCACTGTTTGGCTAGGCAGGAGAAAAGTTAATTTTCACTGGCAAGTGTTGTAGCTCTCTTACCTAAGGTGACAGCACAGGACTGAGCGGTTTTAAGGAGTCTGGCACTCCAGCAGTCAGGCCAGACAGGCCAGGCCACACTCTGAGGTGTGGGAGAAACACCAGAAACCTAAGCACCTCTAGACAGGAGCATGCATCAGAACAGGCCAAGCTAAGCCAGAGACAGCTAGGTGAGGGCTGATGTTCAATCAGGAGACCTCCTGCTTGGGTAGAAGAACTAGCTAGGCAGTGATCAAGAAGTGCCCTGGGTCCCATGTAAGTGTGGCCAGTCAGACAAGCAGGGGTAGGTGAAACTCCAATTTAATTATCAATTGTAATTATTAGTAAGTATAAACTGTAATATTAAGTCAGCAGAGCAGCTGGGGGCTTGACACAGGATCAGGGGCCTAGCCCACATGCCTTATCCAGTTGCATGATTTGTCCTGGGGAAAGAGTCTAGGACCAAGGGCAGACTATACCACCTGTAACCTGAACTCTGTTAACTAATATAAATTGTTATATTAGGATGGTAGAATTACCAGACTTGGGGGGGAGATTCACCTGGGTTAGAAGGGAATCTGGGAGTCCAGAAGTCTGACAGCATGGGAGTGCTTGGACTGAGGGCCTATAAGCTGCCGCAGTCCTTTCCCAAAAATTAAATACACCAAAACGTTTTAATGTTTTAATGCTTAGCCCTTAGCTAGGCAGACTCTCAATTAGCTACTCTAAGTTAACCCGGATCACCTAATCCCAAACCACCATGTGCCTGCGATTACCTTCCAGCATTGTCAAAGACCTCTATCTCCTTCTGTGTCTCCCAGCAGAAAGAAAATATTCTCTCTCTAAATCACAGGGTTCCTGTTATAATCTCAGGAGGTCCTGCCTTCCTATACTCTTTCTGCCCAGCTACTTTTGTATCAGTGATGTTTATTAACCAGTCAAGAGAATGCCTCAGAGGGGGTGGTAACCATATCTCAGCATTGAAATCAACCTATAAGAAGCAATGACATTAGAACTTCCCTCAACAGGTATGGAGAAGCCAGAAGCTCAGTGCTTCTTGATGGGTTTTGGAGACCACCACTGGGCTAACTGGTAGAGATGACTGAGTTGCAAGCCTAGTTAGGCAGCCATCTGGAGCAAGGCAGGAGCTGGTGTTCAATGATGAGCCCTGGCTGCTGGTGGTAGGAGAACTAACTAGGTGGCCTGGGGCACATGCAAACCTAGCCAGCCAGCCAGTCAGCGAGCAACAAATTCTTCATGAAGGGAAGACTGCTTCCCTCCCATTCCAAAAATAAACAGCCAGACTTAGATAGTTATATTACAGGGATGGAGAAAGACAATTTATTTCATGAATCAAGGGCATTAGAAAATTTTGAGCACTGGAGAGGGACTTCGGAAGTGAATATGTTTGATTGTTTTATCAGAAGAAAGAAATGTGCAGGTTGGGGAAGAATGCCAGGTAGGCTAGTGGCATAGACAAATGTCATTGGCTCAAATCCAAGGCACTTATAGACCTCATTGCGTGGAGAAGTGCTTTCAGAAATATAGGCCCTTTAAAGCAGTGACAGTGCTCAAAATATCATTCTAGAGTCCTATACCTTTACATAATCAAAAGTTTATAGAAAAATTCATTTTGAACAAAAAGAATTACCAGATGATGAGGGGAATTTCAGTTGATAAGGTATAAGTCTGGCATTACTGGACAGCCCCCTATGCTCAGTGTCAAACAACAAACTCCCTTTTTTCAGCAGAAAAACCCTTTCTTCCATCTGATCTGAGGAAACCAGATCCTCTAAAAACCCTCTAGCTGTTAGCTGGGCAGAATTCTTATGGGGGAGGGTTGTACCACGTGACAATCCTTTAGAGGACCTGGAATGTCAATGAATACTGTAGATTGTATATGCATGTGTATATATCTATCTGTCTATCTATCTTTCTTTCATCATACACACACACACACACACACACACACACACACACACACACACACACATATGATGTTAATTTTCAGATCAACACAGTATTAGCACATACATATGAGATACAATAATGACTCATGTGTACATTGTGTAGTGGTCCAAACAGTGAAATTATTATGTCCATTATCTGTTAAAGAAAGGTCTTTTACCACCTTTTCTGAGACACTCTCTCATTGGCTATTAAAAATCACTGATGGTCATTTAGTTAGGCAGAGAAAATAGGAAGGTGGGACATCCTAGGAGGAAGAAAAGAAACCTGGGAAAACACAGAAGAAGCTCTCTTCCTACCAGGACTCAGAAGCAGAAGGATGTCTCAGTTTAAGCTCTAAAGGTAGAGCAAGTGACATGGTAGATTGAGAATACTTGGTCAGGTTAATTTAGATTAGTTAATTGAGAGTCAACAGAGGGCTAAGAGTTGAAACATGAAGAGGTCTTGGTGCATTTAATTATTGGGAAAAGGGCTGCCCTTGGTCCCAGGCCTTATCACCCGGACAGGTCAGGCCACCAGCTAAGGGAAGCCAGGCCTGTTGGCCTACGATCAAACCTCGCTGGCTGCTCTACCTTCCTAATATAACAATTTATGGTTATTAATAATACATTTGTTAACTAAGTTTTGATTTCAATCATCTTAAACTACTACATTTTCTTTAGGGAGAAAGTATGTCAGTACCTCCTTTATATTTTCATATATAAAATGCAACATTGTTAGTAACTAATTTATTTTTATTGAAAAAATATTTTGTGAATTTCACATCATGCACCCTGTTTCATCCCAACTCCAACCACCCCCTATACCCTCCACCTTTGCAATCTGTCTTAGCATAGAAAATAACAGCTCATGTGGAAGCTGCAGTGTATTTCAGTATGTCCCACAATAGTCCCCTTTGTCCATACTTTCTGCTTGAAAATGTTCACTATAATGACTCCTTGGTCTGGTATGAGGCCCCTGGTTTCTGCTACTGCATCAGTATTGGAACCTCACTGGAACTCCTCTCAGATATGCTATAACTGTCCTGTTTCATAGAGATCCTGCAGTCCTGGGTTGTGGAACTGATCTCTTCTTGCACTGCAGCAGTACATCCATGGGGTAGATGTTGGGGTGGGCCAATTGAAAGCCCTGGATCTTGACCTGCAACCCATACTTGCATGGCCAGATCTACTATGGAAAGGTGCAGGGCCCGCTCTACCAAGTGCTACAGCATGTGAGGGACAGGGACAGAGCTCTTGCTCTTGTGACTCGTTCTGGGCCAGATCTCCTGTTGGCCAATGGTGGTGAGGGAAAAATGGAGGGAATGGTATTATACCCTAGCCAATACCACCACATAGCAGACAGAAGGCAGGGCTGGGTCTCCCATACTCTCTTCCTCATGGTTGGCTCACCAACAACCCCCACATCCAGGGCCAGGCAGAATTCTCCTAGTTTCTGGTTTGTTTTCTGTCCTGGGAGCCCATCTGGTGTTTTCCTGGTCCTGGTCTGGTAGTCATCACAGGCTACCTCATGACATCAAAGTGGTGTTGGCATCCAGCTTGCTTTTTTTTCCCCAGGAATGCTAGGCTACTATTCATTCAAATGTTCATAGGTCAGAACAATGAATGTATATATAGCCTCTCTCCTCTCCACCACCTATTGATGCACATGTGGCATAACAGTCACATCTGCAATGCCTCTAGTACAGAAATAACTAAATTTTTATAGGAATAGAATATTGTGTGGTGGTGCATGACTTTAATCACAGTACTTGGGAGGCAGAGGCAGGCAGATCTCTGTGAGTTCAAGGCCAGCCTGGTCTACAAAGTGAGTATAGGACAGCTAGGACTATTACACAGAGAAACCCTGTCTCAAAAACCAATATATAGATATATCCTTCTGTGTCTCCCAGAAGAAAGAACAGATTCTCTCTCTAAAGCACAGGGTTCCTGTTATAATCTCAGGAAATCCTGCCTTCCTATACTCTTTCTTCCCAGCTAATTGTCCATCAGAGATTTTATTAACCAATCAAGAGAATGCATCAGAGGGGGTGAAAACCAGATCTCAGCATTGAAATCAACCTATCAGAAGCAATGAGGTCAGAATGATGGATACATTTTCACAGTGGAAGATCTTCGCTCCACACACTATGACTTTGTTATTAGTACACTTCTCTTCAATGACCTCTGCAGAAATACAAAACTGGATGAAGATCAAATAATAAGTGTCCATAGCATTCCTTAATCCAATTAATACATCTACAACTCAATTCCTACACTTATAAGGGTAACTTCACCTAAGAGAATGTGGAAATACTTTAAGAACCACAGTACCACGATAGCTATTGCTAGATAGTGCTCCCTAAACAGGGATAGTTGATTCATGAACTCTCAGTGCATAGTTGCCTCTGTAATATTCACATCATGATACCTGTAGACATGTCAATATATATGTGGGAAACTCCACATGGTTCTTCTCTTACATCTATAGCTACAGGTGGTTAATAACTGAAGAAAGAGGAAAAATTATTTCCTTCAGGACAGGATCTCACATAGGTTACCCAACTACAAATTGTCAGTTCTGGACACATGTACGTACATATAGGCAACACATAAACAGCTTGCTAGATTATACATGTATATCTTTCTGTCTATTTATCTATCTATCATCTATCTGTGTGTAAAAATAATAATAAAAGAAGTTTGAGGAATAGAACATATGAAAGGAGTTGGGTTGAGAGTGAAAGGTATATTATAGATGCAGTCCTCATACATGGACTTTCAAAATCCTAATGTATGAATTTTATGAATTACAAATTACAAGCATGAAAGTCATGTCTACATTTAAGAAGTTACACATTTAGAAACACAAACTATTTCTTATTATTTTTGCCTTCAAAAGAAAGATGAGTCATTTTTCAACCATGACAACATATTTAATCTTATATAGCAATTACTTTGAAATGATGACAACTATTCATACCCTGAAATGGTTTTAAGTGTGCTTTTAACAGTAGTATTAGTTAGCTTATAACTGAAAGACTTTAAATTTATATATATTCTATTCTTTAAAGAGAGAGTGATGCTCTAAATGCTGGTGTTGATAATAAAACAAGTAGCATCAGTTCCACAAGGATGAAAGATGTAATTAACTTCATTGTGAATGAGTCAAATTTGTCCACAACTGTAATAAATCCTACAAAATCTGCTAAATACTTGTCATGTAAAGAAAGGTTTTGCTTTGAAATAGTCTTTCTAATGAAGACATACATTTATTAGATTAGCTTATAATGGATTCAAGCTGCAATAAATGGACTCTTGTAACAATCTAGATATTCATACATAAGCTGATTGTGCTACACATGTCCCTGAAATGGTATTTGACCTTCTGTGTTTAGCCATGCTGTCTAGAGAAAACTTTTCTCAATCCCTTAGTCACAATCAGAATTATAAAAGTATTTCACAGTCAAAAACTGAACTTAGGAGACCACCATACTATTTATATTGCCATTGATGTCAGAATATTTATAATTTCCTGTATTGTTTAATTCTTCTACTGATTTTCTCTCTTGTACTTTGCTTCAAATGGTCATACTTAGATAAAATAGTGGATATAAAAATGATATCATTGCTGTAACAGTAGCATATTTGATGTCACTTGTAACATCACTATGTAAGAGATCCATAAAGAGTGTAAAGTTAAAGTCAAGTGAAATAAATGTAATCACAGAAAAAGAACTATAAATTTGATTTTTGCATGTGATTTAAGTCTAAAATGCAATTGTATGAATTAATGTCAGTAAATCTGTTCATAAGAGTCTGAAAAGTGTTTGACCAATTTAGACATTTAAGCCATCACTGGAGATCTTTAACAGTTTCAATTTCCCAAAGCTCTGTACTTGAAGTAGCTTCATAAGAGAACTTAAGTTTAAAATAAATCTGAAATTTTATTATCTAGCAAATCAATCTCCATTTAAGGGGTTGAGGCTCATATGCTTCCTGAAATATTATGTGTGCTATTATATGCTTTTAATTGAGTTGAAAACAAAAAAACTTTCAGTTGGACTGAGGTATAACAGCTTTACAAACTATATGATACCATCTTCAACACGTTTCTCTAAAACATAGTTCATATTTAGAGGATAAGTGCAATTTTACAATATACATTTTAACAGCCCTCACACAACATAATTACTTTGACATAATTTCTGCTTGTTAAGTATAACTACAATTCATTCTTGTAATGCAAAATTTTTTAATCAACTCATGTGTATATATAATTTCAGCCCATTCATCTGTAGTTGAACATTTGTGGATTTTGGAGTTTTGCTGTTTTCCAAATAAAGTTGCTATGAACATTTGTGTACTTATGTATTGTCATATAGTTTATTTGGGTAAATAGAGAAATGGCTGGACTTGGTCTTGGTGTAATTTTTGATTTTTAAAGAAGTGCAGAAATGCTTTTCAAATACATTCAACTGTATTTGAAGAGTTTTTCGTCAATTACAACCATACACTAGGGGCTTCTATTACTATATTAGCAAATTGATAATATATTTATACAAAGTAAAATGATGTCGAACAAACTGTATTCTTTTTGTGTTAGTTAATATTTCTTTGGTTAGTTTGCTAAGTTGCTAATGATTGACTTGATACTACATATGCACAAGTTTCATTTAATTTATTTAGGTCCATTACTAGAGGCACATCACTTGTCCTGCTTTATTTTCTATTACCAACAATGTTTTAGACACAAGAAATCTTTTTTAATTGCAGCATGGGATGGCATGGTTAGACATGGCAAGGCTTCTGGAATGTTGTTTCTTTGCTTGATTTTTGTTTAGATGTCTTTGATTTTCCTATATCGAGAGGTAGAAAGGATATTTTTCTGGTTTGGCATTGCAAAAACATAAGAGATTTTTGAAGATTTTGGGCAGATTTTGAATTGTCACTATAGTTCAAAGTTGCTCTCAAGATTACAGAGTAACTAAAATCTGGGATTTAAGTGAAATATTTGAGCAGGGTGGTACTGGCCCATCCTTTAATTCCTTAATCCTGTCACACAAGAGGTAGAAAGAGGCAGATCTCTGGATAGTAGACCATCCTGGTCTAAACAATGAAAGTAGGGCTGAACCATGCTGATAAGGTAAAGCTGCTTACTAAAAACAGTCTAGAATTTTAAAATGATACATTTTTTCTTGATGTTAAGTTTAATAATGTGCTTACTGATCTAATGGATAAAAGCACATGATCTTAAATTTATGTAAAGAGAAAACGGTCACGAGCCATTTTTCTTAGTTGTTGGGCTCCCACTGGAGAACTGGTTTCAAGAGGCATTTTGCCCCTAAAAGAGATATGTTAATCGCTGGGTGTGGTGGTGCACGCCTTTAATCCCAGAACTTTGGAGGTGGAAGCAGGCTAATCTCTGTGAGTTCAAGGCTAGCCTGGTGCAAAGTAAGTCCAGGACAAGGTTACACAGAAATCCTGTCTTGAAAAAAAAAGGAGAGAGAGAGAGAAAGAGATATATTTTGTTACTCAATGTAAGGGCCCAGAGTTGGGAAGAACATGCAAACAGCATGCCTCTCACAGCCAACAGTTAAGAAAAGCTAACATAAAATAGAATGGAGTTTCCATGGGAGAATTGGACATCAAACTAATACAAAATGGTTTATTTAATGCTATTATTTAATAAGGGGAATTCAATTATTTAAATTCATACCTTGATCTCAAAACTTGGATACAAGGAAAAAACAGGTTCCTTGTGTGTTCAAGGCCAATCTAACCTACAGAGCTCTACAGAGCAAATCAAGGCAGCCCAAGCTGAAAGAGAAACTCTGTCTCAATAAGGATAGATATATCCACATAGAAAGGAGAAAAGGAAAGAAAAAAATATATAAATACATAACTTTGATCCCAAGACATGGGACACAAAGACAGAGACAGATTGGTTCCTTTTGAGTTTGAGGCCAACCTAATCTACAAAATGCCAGAACAACATAGAATAAACCTGTTTTAATCAATTAATAAATTTATGTCAACTGTAAAGGAGAATATTTAAACTCCATACAGTCTTATGCTGTATTTTCCAATTTAAAATAGATTATATATAGCATATATATGTAATACTATTACATGTAATGGCATGGAAATTTACAAATGTCTTTCTTCTGTTCAAACAAAGAACAGAAAATATTCCTTAGTTGATTTGTGCATCCTGCACATCCAAGACATTCTGGTAATTGCAGAACTATATGTTACTTGTGAGAAATTATATATTTTCAGAACAACGGACCTGAGTTCAAAGAAGACAAGAAAAGTAGCCCATATGATCCAGCCTCATAGACTGCCTCAATAGCTGTTTCCTCAAAAATCTGCATCTAGAAGAACTTCAAACAGCTTGCTGAGATGGCCCAGCCTCAAAGACTGTTCCAGACAAGACATCAATAAAGCCCTGAACTTTCCTACCCAAAGTCCAGACTACAAACTTCTCAGGACATTCAAATTGCTGAGCACATAGAGACTGGGCAACAAATGTTACTATTAACTTCATTAACCATTTTTTTTTTCATTTTATTTGAGCCCCTAAACAGGTTTTCTGCATCCCAGTTCAGCAGGAAGAAATTATTTTAAGAGAGCAACGTCCCATTCCCAAAAAATGGGGTGGATGATTCTTTGGTTATTTGATGGGTTATAAATGTCGTTTATGGGGAATGGTTACAAATTGTTATATGGTCTTGTTAAGCAAGGTATAGAAAGTTAGACTTGGAGATCTCTTTTTCTTTTCTCTATTCTTCTTTCTATATAGGGAGAAAAGACTTGAAAAGAAAAAGAGGGGGAATATATGTATATAACATAGAAATGATAAGATATAAGGATAGATTATTGAATCTGCTCTGAAACTCAAAACTATTGTTATTCCTAAATAAGGTTATCATTTGATACATTGGTATAGAATTTTGTATATTGATACAAAAATAATATTAATTTTGATTCATTAGTATAGAATTTTATATTTTGACACATAATATGTATATTTCAACTCTTATATAAGGTATTGTGCCTATACAACTCATTTAAAAGTACAGGTTTACTTCCAATCCTTTCATGGGTTGCTATTGCAATCTATTTAGGTGTCTGGATAATATAAGTTGACTGGCCAGTCAAGCTTCTGGTCATGTCAAATACTAGTCTTAATTTATCACAAAATAGACTTAATATGTTAAACAGATAGTAAATAGTTAAAAATATACAGTTTGTTTGTTATTAGATAGATGATAGATTTATAAATAAATCGATAAATGTCTTCAAAACCCTCAGAGGCATAAAGAAAATGGCATTTAAAGATGCTTTTATTATTTTAAGAATTGTTTGACTTAAGACAGTCAGCTCCTGACAGCTCCCATTTGACTTGGAAGAAGATAATGAGCATCAAAAAGAAATCTCCCATCAGGAGATAATTACTATTGGGCAAAAATGCCCCTGCTCTCTCAACAGACCATATACAGTCCAAAGACGGACCATAGTTTAAATGCAGGTAAGTCGATGTCCTGATTCTGCAGAGACAGAATGGGAAATCCTTATTTCCTGATGCACAATTTTGTCTGTGAAAAATGCTTGGCCAGAAGGCTGAAGACGATGCTCTGATATGAAGAGATATTTGGGACTGTCTAGGCAACAAACTGTCATATTTATTTTTGGAAGCTGCTCTTCTGTGCTTCCGACTCACTCAGATAATATCTTTATCCCTTTTTATGTCTTTGATGGGGTTGAAGGCATAATAATTATAAAATTTCAATTGAACTTGAGTTGTTTAAGATTTAAAAGGATATTTTCAAGTCTAAATAAAATATTTAGGTTTATAAATATAGGATATGATAGAAATTATTTGGGTTCAGAATGTTAGACACACCAAGGTGATTTTTTTCTTCTTCAAGATTGCCTGATACAAATAGGCTAAACATTATGTGCATAACTTTTATATATGCTTTTCTTGATTGTTTCATATCTGTTCTTATTGTTTTTACTGATGAGTTCAAAAAATTAGCCTTTTTTTTAGACAATAGGAGGGAATTGTTGGGGTAGTGTTAAGCATTCTAAATGTTAATTAATTGGTCCTGCTTGCTGTCTGTTACTTACATTGACTCTGATTGGTTAAATAAAATGCCGAGGCCTGAGACTGGGCAAAGACAGAGAAAGGTGGGACTTCCTGGGATTAGAACAGGAAGCCTGCACTTTAGACAGAAAAAAAAGCATTCCAGCCAGCAGCAGGAAGAAGAAATTATTCCAGCCAAGAGCAGCAGGAAGAAGGCACACACCATGGGTTAGAGAAAAGAACCTCATTCCACATGGCCAGGAACATCAGCATATCTTGGAGAATGGCAGTCCAAGGGGACGTATGTATATATGGGGTCATATTTGGGTAATAGAATTAAGAGCTATCTTAGATGGGCCAAGACTCCTCAACTCAGGCCTAGGCTTGATAAAATTCATGCGGTCTCTGTGTGCTCATTTAAAATGGTTGGTTAAGGAACAGCCACCAAACCAATTAACAATAACATAAATACTGGGTAAATACTTTAATTAGCCCTATATTTTTTACACTTTGTCCTTGTAGATTTGTAAGTTTTATAAATATACCAACAACAAATATAATCATGCTGGTTTTGGTATACTTATGAACACTAATACAAGACAATTAAGCTTTTTAAATATATTTTTGCATACACATATTTTTGATTTATATTTAGTTCTATGATCATTTTGAGTTGATTCAGCACTTGGTGATTTTGTGTTAGAATACTCAGTAGTTATAATATGGTCCACAGAAAGGCTCCTGTTTACCACTCAAAATCCTTGGTACCTTGATCAAACAGATTAATTATGTTCTCCACTTCATTTTCTTTTAGCATTTCTGAT
Organism: Lophiomys imhausi; assembly: GCA_907164525.1. Taxonomy (NCBI): domain Eukaryota; kingdom Metazoa; phylum Chordata; class Mammalia; order Rodentia; family Muridae; genus Lophiomys; species Lophiomys imhausi. The sequence goes on from CAJQZJ010032563.1 coordinate 264,886, forward strand.
AGCATATTTTCTTAATTATGAGAATTTAATAATAAATTTGATGTTAGGTAATTTCAGTTACCTAATTTATAGATTTTCAAATTTATTTGTCTTTTCTGAATCAATAAGCTTCCATAGAGATTTTACAGTCAGCTTATCAATTTCAGAAAGAAACCAATTCAGATAAGCCAAAGCAAATTCAGATATACTGTACTTATACTTAATTTGGATTGTTTTCTGGTATTAATAATAGAGAATGTAGCATTGGCATTTGCCTTAACTACCTGAAATAATGATTTAATTATAAAAATGTTTCCATTGTATCCCAATTATCTACTACAAATATCTTGTTACTATAAATAATTTTGTATTTATATATAAGAAAATCTTTATTTGAAAAATTATAAAAGCAGAGAAATTGAAAGCACAGGAAAGACTCATGTATTTCACACTTTATTATTAAATTCATATATGTACATTTTGCTTGAATTTAACTAAACAATGTTAATTATTAATTAATCTAGAGGAATTTTAATCCAGCAACATGGCTACTCCTCTGGCTGGAACACAGACACACCTTTAACAGCACTGACTGGAATATAGAAACACCTTTGGTACTCATCTTTAATCCCAGACATGAAAGTAATTTGGTAGAAAGAAGCATCCATGTTTAAAAGTGATGTCTAATTGAGAGGCAGACAAAGGGTCTAAAGACAGAACTATTTGATAGAATAGTATATGCTCAACTCTCATGAGAAGAAAAAGAACATAGAGGTGACTTAAGCAAACACACACACACACACACACACACAGAGAGAAAGAGAGAGAAGAGAGAGAGAGAGAGAGAGAGAGAGAGAGAAGGCACAGACACATTACAGAATGAGAACAAGCTATACGCAGGTGAAGGCAAATAAGCCAGGAGATGAGAAGGAGCCAGAGGATTAGAACAGATTCCTAGTGTTAGTTTGAAGCCAAGCAGAGCAATTCAATGAGAAATAAGTGAAGCCAGTTTGAATCAGTCACTTTAGATAGGATTAAGCCAGAATAGCTGAGTTCAACAAGAAGAGGTCAGAAAGAGCTAGGAAGCATGAACTTACTTATTCAGCAGTAAGTCGCAGAGTCTGAAAACATTCTAGGCCTGAATTAAATTGTATGGAGGCTAGAAGTTTCCAGGACTAGCCCTAGATTAGAATTGGAGGAAGTAAGCCTCAGAGACAACATCTAAAGCAGGCAAGGAAAAGTTACTTTTACAATCAAAACCCTTTATCTAGAGGCTATTTTTCATACTGTGAAGACACATTTCTGGTTCAGTCTTCAAGTAATTTTCCTTGAATTGATTTCATAGTGAATTTGGTACTATTCATTAGTTGTATTTTCTGATTTTGGCATTCTTTTTCTCCTTGTCACTAGTCTGGGTTTCAAATTATGAAAGAGACACTCTAAAGCACAGATAGCATCTCATAATATCAAAAGTTTCTCCTAAAGATGTGAATGATCCATGCCCATATTGACCTTCTTTAGTGTAAGGTTGTTGTGTCAGTTGATCTTGTATACTGTTTCCATGCTTCAAGAACTTTGCCTTTCCTCTACAGGGCTCCAGTTCCTTTAATGGACAATGACTTTAGAAGCCAGGATCTGGATGCTGGACATACAAATTTTTACTATAATTTTCCTGCTTCCAGGCCTGACAGACCAAAGAAACATTCAGGATTCAGTAACAGATGAAGAGCTATACATATTTCTATAGTTAATACCCTTCTATGTAAAACTAAAATTAAGTTTAGAGTAATAAATTAGAACCTACTAGGTCATGTGAGTGGCAGAGATAGCTCTACTTCACTCATGACCTCATCAGGACCATATCTCCTGTCTGCCACTGGTGGTGAGGACAAAACTGAGAAGAGGGGATTGCTTTCTCGTCAACACCACTGCAAAACAGACAAAAAGCAGAGCTGGCTCTCTCACACTCATACCCTCATAGCCGGTTCACCCAAAACCCCCACATCCAGGGCCTGGTAGGGATTTTCTAATCTCTTGCTTGGTTCTTGTACTGGGAGCCCATCTGCTGCTTTGCCTATTGCTGGACAGGTGGTTGTCACAAGCTAGCTCCCTGTCTGGTCCCCATAGTTCCTAATTGGTGTTGATTTCCAGGTTGATTTTTTTCTAGGAATGTTAGGGTACTTTTCATTCACATATTTATAGGTCAGAACACTGAATGTAGACATAGTCTCTCTCCTCTCTGGCACCCTACTGATGCATTTGTGCCACAACAGCCACATCTGTAATTCCTCGAGGGACAGGTTGAAAATTCTTACAAGCTGAGCAATAACCAAACAAAATGATACTTAGATAAGAGACATCTTTAATATTGACTTTCTAACCATAATTTAAGATGTTTATTATCTACTTGATATATATTCAGTTTAGAAACTCGGGTTTAAATGTTTAAAATGTTCATTACATCATTTCTTGGACAATAATAAGGTAAAAGTCATCAGTTCAAAGTATGGACTCTTCTGATTGTCCAAAATAATAAAATTAAAGATGTATTAACCACCCCTAGTGGAATTTTATCTAAAAGAATGTATTGTATTTTCCATTTATTTCACACATAAGACAAACCTAGCAACTTAACCTTATCTAGAACTTATCTTCTAACTTTTAAAAGATCAATTGAAGTGTTTTAGATCTTTTGAATGGAGATAGTTTGTAAGTATTGAATTATAGTGTGAGTAAAACTGTAAAGTGATTTTCTTTTTTCTTCTTTTTTTTCTTCTTTTTTTCTCAGACACAATACATCCTGACTGCAGCTTGACTTTCCTCCTTTCCTCCCATTCCTTCCCCACTGCTTTTCTCCCCCAGATCAACTGTTTTTCTATTTCCCTTCAGAAAAGAGCAAACCTCCTAGTGATATCAACAAAAATGGCATGACAAGATGTAATCAGACTAGACATATTCCCTCATATAAAGGCTGAATGAGGCAACACAATAGGAGGAAAGTGGCCCCACAATCAGGTGAAAGTCTCACAGACACCTCCACTGTTAAGAGTCCCACAAAAACCCCCAAGATAAACAACCACCCCATATATGCAGAGGGTCTATCTCAGAACCACACAGACTTCATGACTTTACTTCAGACACTTTGAGCCCCTATGAACCCTGATTAGTTGATTCTATAGCCTGTGTTTTCTCCTGGTGGGATGGATCAGTTTGACTTCTATAGTCCTTCCTCCCCTTCTTCAGGTTTCTCTGAACCCCACCTAATGTTTGACTATGGCTCTCTGCATCAGCTCCCATTAGCTGTTGGAGCAAACCTCTCTGATGATGATTCAATTAGATACTCACCTATAAATATAGCAGAATATCATTAGGAAACATTTCATTGACTTTTTTTTTTTTTTTTTGTCAGTTGTGAGTTGTCCTGAGCTATCCAGCTTCTGGTTCCTGGACATCCAGGCACTGTTTGCCATGGTCTCCTTCTTCTGCCTTGAGCCTCAAGTTAGATCAGTCATTGGTTGGCCACTCCCATAAAGTCTGAGCCACCATTGCCCAAGCACATCTTGCAGGCAGGACACATGTGTTTGACTTTCTTTTTGTTAGTTACTTAGACCAATTATTTCTCTGACTTGTATCTTAGGAATTTGTCATATTTTATCATTACAAGTGAATGCTGAAGAGTTACATATAGATAATTCTATGTTTTACTACTTCCTGTTATTTTGCCATACACTGATTCTTAGAATTCCGTAGATATTAATGGCATTTACTTATTGACAGAAAAATTATGTGGATGGTGCTTTATATTTCTATTGGGTTTTTTTTTTGCATAAAAGGCTTCAGTTTTAAAATACTTACATTCCATTTATCTACAGGTTACCGTTAGTTTTGCAGATCACTCAAATTTGCCAAAAGGAAAGTAAAACAAAACAAAACAAAAAATGCCTGTTCCAAAAGTCAGGTAAAAATACCACATTTTTAGACTGCATATTTTATTTCCCAATCTAGAAGAAAATAACTGTCATGAATTATTCATATGAAGTCTGTAGTATTGTTGAGGAAAACAGGAGACCTGACCTCTCAGTGTCATCTTTCCTCTGTTTAACTCCTCAGTGGTAAGAATGCTGTCTTCCTAAGCTACTCTTCTCCTCTATCATCTTAAATTATTCTATGAGTCATCATAAAACTGTGTCCTTTCCATTACCTATCAAAAAAAAAAAAACAAAAAGAAAAAACAGTCTTCAGGATTTACGTGTACTGACAGTGTTGACAGTGTGCTTTGTCTGACTTATGTAACAATACCTGTCCTGAGCCCACTCATTGCCTGCATTGCAAATGAAATTTTTTCCATTTTTATTTTTTCCTCAATTTAAAAAATGTATCTTTTATTCAGAATCTTTTCATATTTTAGATTTCTGGAAAGATGCCATGGACATATATTTCTGGGTACCTTATATACTTATAAGACTCCAGATGTCTCCTTCCTTATCTTCCTTTCATAATGGAGATATGCTTCTACATGCTACTTTAAAATTTTCCTTATAAAGTCAAAGGTGTTTGTGTATTACAAAGTTTTTACATAATGAAAAATATGTTTTATTTTAACATAAAAACTGATATATAGATTTTAGTATGTCCTCTTCAACATTAAAAATTATATAAATTATTAAACTCTGACTCTGATGACCATTTATTATTTGAAATTCCTCATTAAATAAGGCTGTTCTTTCAAACATAACATGTGATAAGTGTAATATCTCAAAGTTTACATAAAATAAAAATAAGACCAGTATCAAGTTATTATGGGCAGAATATAAATACTTCTCTCTCCTTTTCTTCGGGCTATTAATACTGTGATTACTGCAGACTTGGGAAGCTAGAAATGTCATCAAACTAATAAATATTTTTAGGGATCATATATACCATATGAAGGAAAAGTCAAAATGAATCTTGAGTTTTATCAAAATTTAAAACTGTGTGTATTGAAGATATATATGTTTACTTAAACATATCTATTTTAAGCAATGACTTCCTGTTATATACCCTGGATAATATTGGCAAGTGGGAACCCAGAACAAAATTACTCAAAATATTTGATATATAAATATTGTCATTTAAAACCATTAAAACTGGCCTGCCAGAAGACCAGGTAGGCTGATTTTGGACCTTCCCAGTTTCTTCAATTACTCTAGAGCTAATTATCAGGGTTGCTTTTAGCATTGCTACAGAACACCAGCTGCAGCTCTCCCATCTGAAAACATCTGCTTTAGATCCCATAGACCATCACTTGCTGCCATTTCCTTCCTAACTCATTACTAAGTACCAATCCCTAACCAAGGCAGACACCCCCTCTTCAACCATGAGCCATACTTACCAGAAGACAAGGTAGGCTGTCGGCAGACCTTTCTCATTCTCTGTTATACCAAACTAAATTATTAAGGTCACACCTAATGCTGCAAAAAACACAAGCTGGAGCATCTGCTCCCCCATACCCATGCCTCTTGTATATTCCCCAGACCTGCTCCCTCCTATCCTCCTTATCCCTCAGCCTTCAACACCAGCAAGCATTCACCAGTGAACACACCAGTACAGGAGATAAGTAAAACAGGCAATACTAAAACAACACACTGTCTGAAAATTCAGAGAAGAAATAGAAACCAAAGAAAAAACTTCTCAACCAACAAACAAAACCCCACAAATCGGCACCTAGATCTGTAATCGTCCTAAACCCAGATGCCTAGATGCCAATATAACAATGCAATCAATAAAAGCCAAAACTTTTTGCCTGTACTAGAGCATGGCTTTTCTACCACAGCAGGCCAATACTCCAACATATCTGAAGCACAAGAAAAAGACATTAAGACAACAATATGAAGAGGATAGAGGTCCTGAAAGAGGCAGTGAATAGAACCCTTCAAGAAATCCAGGAAAACACAAACGAACAACTGGAGGAAATGAGTAATTCCATAAAAAAACAAAACAATACAAAACAAAACGAGGAAAATATAAACAAACAATTTGGAGAAAATGAATAAATCCCTTAAAGAAAACAAAGAACAAGCAAACAAAGAGTTGAAGGAAACAAATAAAACTGTTGAAGACATTAAAAGGGAAATAGAAGCAATAAGGAAAAAAAAAAAGCTGAAGAAATCCTGGAAATGAAAAATTTAGGACTGTGAACAGGAACTACAGAGCAATATAGTCAAACCACATAAAGACTCAGCAAAGAAAGAAAATTACAGAACAAGTATGTAAAAATAGTCAGTAAAATATTTGCAGACCAAATCCAAGAATCAATCAAAGGGAACATACACCATGGTCATGTAAGCTTCATCCCAGAGATGCAGGTATGATTCATCATAGGAAAATCAGTAAATTAATCCCACATATAAATAAACTGAAAGAAAAAAATGTGATCATCTCATTACATGAAGAAAAAGTCTTTGACAGAATCTAATCTCATTGCACGACAAAAATTTTGGAGAGATTAGGTATAAAAAGGACACATCTAAATACAATAAAGGCAACTTTCATCAAATCTATAGTCAACTTCAATTAAATCATGATTAGCTCAAAGCAATTACACTAAAATAAGGAACAAGACAAGGTTGTCTTCTCTACATATATGTATTCAATATACTACTTGAGGTTGTAGCCAGAGCAGTAAGACAACTTAAGAAAATCAAGGAGATATGAATTGGGAAGAAAGAAGTCAAAAGATCCTTATTTGCTGATAATATGATAGTATACATAAGTGACATTAAAAAGTCTACTACGGAACTCTTACAGCTGACAAATACTTTCAGCAAAGGGGGTGTATACAAGATTAACTAAAGAAAATTCATTAGCCCTCCTATATACCATTGACAAATGGATTGAAGAAGAAATCAGGGAAACAACACCTTTCACAAATAGCATCAAATAATATGAAATACCTTGGGGTCACTGTACCTAAGCAAGTGAAGACTTGTATGATAAATCTAAAAATCTTTGAAGAAATAATTTGAAGAAGATATCAGAATATGGAAATATGTGCAATGTTCCTAGATTGGTAGGATTAACTTAGTAAAAGTAGCAATCCTATCAAAAAGTCTACAGATTCAACACAATCTTTATCAAAATTCCAGCACAAGTTTTCACAGACCTTAAAAGGACAATTCTCAAATTCATATGAGAAGAAATGCAAAAGAGCAAAAAACAGGTTATCTGAAACAATCCTGAACAATAAAAGAACTTCTAGAGTTGTCACCATTCCTAATATTAAGTTGCACTACACAGCTATACTAATAAAAAATCAAAAGATATTGCCATAAAAAAGATATGTTGATGAATGGAATCATATTGACTAACCAGACATAAAATCGAACAACTATGAACACTTGATTATTTAAAAATAAGTCAAAAATACACAATGGAAAAAAGAAAACATCTTCAACAAATAGTACTAATCAAACTGGATGTTTGCAAATAGATCTATAATTATCACCCTGCACCAAACTCAAGTAAAAAATCAGACACACAACTGGATAGAAGAGAAAGTAAGGTACAGTCTTGAATTCATTGATAAGGAAGACAGCTTTCTGAATGCAACACCAATAGTACAGACACTAAGATCAATTATTTTTAAATGGGACCTCATGAAACTGAAAAGCTTCTGCATGGCAAAGGACACTATCAGTTGGACAAAATTGCAGCCTATGGAATGTGAAAAGATTTTTACCAACTCCTCATCCAGTAGAAGTCTAACTTTCAAACTGTTTAAAGAACTCAAGAAACCCAAAACAAAGAAAACCCACAAATAACAGATCTAGACAGTATTTTCAGAAAATGAATCTCAAATGGCTGAGAAACATTTAAAGATATGTTCAACATCTTTAACCATCAGGGAAATGCAAATCAAATCTACATTGAGATTCCATCTTACATCTATTGGAATAGCCAAGATCAAAAACAAAAGTGACAGTCCATGTTGGCAAGGATGTAGAGCAAGGGGAATATTTCTCACCTGCTGGTGGGAGTACATACAAGTACAATGACTATTGAAATAAATATGATGATTCTTCAGAAAATTGGGAATTAATATACCTAAAGACTCACTTATGTCACACTTTGGGCAGTGGGGAATAGGAGAGGGAAAGTTATGTGTTGAGGGAAGGTCTAATATTGTTTCTGATACATTGAATTCAATGCTGAGATCTGGTTACCGCCTCTTCTGAGGCATTCTCTTGATTGGTTAATAAAAGTCGCTTATAGCCAATTAGCTGGGCAGAAAGAGTATAGGAAGGCCGGATTTCCTGAGATCAGAACAGGAACTCTGGGCACACACGGAGACTCTCCCTCTTTCTGCCGGGAGACACAGAAGGAGACAGACATCTGAAGAATGCTGGAAGGTACTTGCAGGCACATGGTGGTTTGGGATTAGGTGATCCGATCCAGGTTAATTTAGAGTAGCTAATTGAGAGTCTGCCCAGCTAAGGGCTAAGCGTTAAAACCTTAAAAGGTCTTGGTGTGTTTAATTATTGGGGAAAAGACTGTGGCAGCTTATAGGCCCTCAGTCCAAGCAGTCCCGGACTGTTGGACTTCTAGACTCTCAGACTCACCTTGAGCCCAGGTGACTCTCCCACTAGGCCACTGGTAATTCTACCAGCCTAATACTACAACTTATATTAATTAACAGAGTTTAGTTTACAGGTGGTGTAGGCCACCCTTGGTCTCTGGGCTCTTTCTCCAGGATAAGTTAGGCAACCGGTTAAGGCACTCAGGCAAGGCCGCCTGCTCCTCTGCCTAGTCACCGGCTACTCTGCCAGCTTAATCTTACAGTTTATACTTACTAAAAACTACATTAATTAATTAATTAATTAATTCATTCATTCATTTGCAGTTTCAGTTGTAGTTGATATGGGGAGGGATAAAGGGAGAAAATACAGGGAGAGACAGCTAGAATTGGGAAGACATTTGGGGTACAGAATGGAAAACTAGTGCAGCGAAAACTTCCTGGAATCTATGAGTGTTACCCTAGTGAGGATGGATAATTATCTAGGGATGGAAGATATGGAAACTGGCCATCTTTTGTAGCCAGGCAAGTCTTCCAGTAGTGGTACTGGGTAATATTGTGGTGAGTGGTGAGCTAAGGATATACCATGGAGATCTAAGCAATCCAGGCTGTTGCTAGGACAGAATGTGAGTCTCAGAAAATGTACAGTGTGGCTCCACTGCCAAGAAAAAATTCTGTTCAGATAATTAAATGTGCACAGGTGGAGCTTCTGTGGACTTTGAGCTTTCACCACTACATACTAGTGTCTTTGGTGGGATAAGGTACTCTGAAGTCAATGGAAGGAAACTTGGACACAAACCTAGCAACAATATCCTCCACCTATAATCTGTCTTTCTGGTAACATATGCTAGGCCAATGGTGACACAGAGCTATTGGGAGTGACCAAACTATGTATGGTTTATCCTCAAGCCCATTCCATGTGATAAAGCCCTTGCCCAACATTATCTGAATGGTCAGAAACTAAAGACTTGATACCCCAGAGACCTAGAGAGCCAAACCAAGCATGACTGGCAAATACACACACACACACACACACACACACACACACACATACATACATACATACATACATACATACATACATACATACATATATACATACATACATATCTGCCTTGTGCAGATGTGATCAGGTAGGAACAGGTGTAGAGACACACATCCAGATTTATGTGGGGAGAGTGTCTAAATTGGAGATTTCCAACAAGTTGCTCCCCTCTGAGATTGGGTACCCCATAGACATGTCTAGGGGGAGACTGTAGTAATCAGAGGGTATTGAAGAGAACATGGCTCACCAAATAAATTAAGCATGGCTCATATGGGCTCATTGAGACTGTGCCAGGAAATGGAGGACTTACTTGAGTCATAGCAGAGCCACCATATACATATTATTCCTGTTAGTTTCCTCTTCTTATAAGAATTCTAACAGTGGGAGCAGGTCTATCTCTGACTATTTTACTAGCTCTTGAGACTCTTTGTTCCTTTTGTGTAGCCTTGTCTAGTCTCAATATGAGAGCTTTAACATTGGCTTATTGTATCTTGTTTTATTCTGTTTGGCAGTGTGTCTCTTGGAGGACTGCTGTTTCAGAAATGGAGGGGATATGATATGGGAGAAAGGGAAGGTAGGTGAGAGGTAGGATGAGTGAAAGAAGAGGAAACTATAGTTGTATTATATGAGGGAAGAATCTATTTTCAATAAAATTAAAAATAAAAGCATTAGACCAAGTTATATTAAACCTTACAGGTAATTAACTAATATATTAAGTATTTCTTGATTTATTCTCAAATCTTAAATGATAATAAAACAAAACATAAAACGAGCACAAATATAATGACTACTTGATATACTATTGCAAATTTGTTGTCAAAACTATGGACAGTTACTGCTCCTAGAGGCATTGCAGATGTGACTGCTATGGCACATGTGTATCAGTAGATGGTAGAGAGGACTGAGGCCATATCTACATTCAGTTCTGGCCTATGAACATCTGAAAGAATAGTAACCTAACATTCCAAGAAGAAGAAGAAAAAAAAGCAAGGTGCATACCATCTTCACTTTGGCACCATGGGGTAACCTGAGATGACTACAAGACCAGCACCAGGAGATCTAGCCCAGATGGGGTCAAAAGAGTAGGAGAGCTGTCCCTGCTCCTCACATGCTGCAGCACTCGGGGAGAGCAGGAGCTATACCCTGCCAGGATAGCACACTACAGCTGGTCCTGGATATGGGGGTTATGGGTGAGTCAGCACAGAGAGAGTGAGTGTGTTGGTATGCTATGTGGTGATGTAGGCTAGGGAGAGATTCCCTCCCCTCCGTTTTACCCTCAACACCATTAGCCAACAGGTGATCTGGGCCAGATGGGGTCATAAGAACAGGAGAGCTGTGAAAACTGCAAATTAATTAATTAAAGTAGTTATTAATAAGTATAAACTGTAATATTAGGCTGGCAGAGTGGCCGGCGGAGTAGCTGGTGGCGTGGCAGAGAAGCAGGCGGCCTGGCCTGAGTGCCTTAGCCAGTTGCCTAACTTATCCTGGAGAAAGAGCCCCAGGACAAAAGGTGGCCTACACCACCTATAACCTAAACTCTGTTAATTAATATAAGTTGTTATATTAGGTAATTTGGTAGTAAAGTTCAGGAGTTTATTGATGTCCTGTCTGGAACAGTCTTTGAGGCTGGGCCATCTCAGCTAGCTGTTTGAAGTTGTTCTGGATGCAGATTTTGGAGGAAACAGCTATTGAGGCAGTCTATGAGGCTGGATCATTTGGTTTACTTGTCTTGTCTTCTTTAGACTCAGGTCCCGTTGTTCTGAAAATATATAATTTCTCACAAGTAACGTATAGTTCTGCAATTACCAAAATGCTTTGGATGTGCAGGATGCATAAATCAATGAAGAAATATTTCCTGTTCTTTGAACAGAAGAAAGACATTTGTAAGTCTCCATTCATGCCATAAAAAGATGGCATGTAGTATCTTTCCTAGGGCAAATTATCTTTTGGACAATAGCAGAAAAACAATTTTTTTTATTTTTCAAAAGAAATCTTGAAAATTTGAAACTAAAATTTATCTTTAAGTGTATATAAAACATAATAATTGCAACTTTCTATATACATCTATTATAACAAAACAATCTTAAATTTCTATCAATATCTATTAATATCCTAGAC
>CAJQZJ010032563.1:304828-328075 GCA_907164525.1 Lophiomys imhausi
TCTCTTTTTTCAGGTTTGGGAAGTTTTCTTCTATGACTTTGTTGAAGATATTTCCTGGACCTTGTAGTCGGGAGTCTTCTCTTTCCTCTATGCCTATGATTCTTAGGTTCCGTCTTTTCATTGAGTCCTTGATTTCTTGGATGTAGTGGGTGAGAGATTTTTTAGCCTTCTCGTTTTCTTTGGATGTTGTACTGATTTCTTCCATCGAATCCTCCATGCCTGAGATCCTGTCTTCCATCTCTTGCATCCTATTGTTGATATTCGCATCTGTAGTTCCTGTTCTCTTCCCTTGGTTCTCCACTTCCTCTTTTATCTCTGACTGTGTTTTCTTTATTGTTTCTATTTCTATTTTCATGTCTTGTATGGTATTGTTCGTTTTGTACATTTCCTTCTCCAGCTTACTTGTTTTTGTCTGAAAATCTTTCATTGCTTTGTCTTTTTCCTGTTCAAGCTCTGTCACCTTGGCTTGGAGTTCTTTAATGGTATTGTTCACTGTTTTGGCTTGTAAAATTGTGGCTTCTTTGAATACCTTCATAGATTTAAGTTCTTCTTGAAGGGACGCTATCACTTTCCATAATGCAGAATTGTCGTCGTTTTCATGTGTTACTGTTGATGTGAGGTCATCCGAATTGGATGAGCTAGGATAATTCTGCTTTGTTGGAGTCATATTTCCTTGATTTCTATTTTTTCTTGGACCTTTGGCCATGTGTGTGTGTTTAGCTGTCTGTTCTTGTCATTTTCTGTGATTGGATCCACAGGGGATGCTTTGGCGAAGGAGTCGAGTTGCTTGGCTATCTATCCTTGCTTACAGGGTGATCTCAGGGTCACTGTGGTTTTAACAGCCTGAATCGTTGTGAGCTGGTGCAGCCTATTCCCAGGTAGTGAGTAATGGTCCGGGATTGTTTCACTGCTCCCAGTTCAGACTTCTCTATGTTGCACACTGAGTGATCAGCCTTCAATGGTTCTGATGGTATGGACCTGTTTGCCCAGGCACAGATTTTGTGGGCTTTGTTTGTCGTCACAGAGGTTGACAGGGCCCGACTCCACACCTAATGTGTCTGGGTTTACCCGAATACAGCTATGGTCCCCTGGCTTCTGGTTACCCACTAGGCTTCTCCGCCACAGGCCTGGCCGCTTCCCTCCCTATCTGTTCGGCCGTGGGTGGGCGGAGCTTCGGCTCCTCCCGCCGTCAGAGCCGGCCTCCTGCCCTAGCTGCTTTGCCGTGGGTGGGCGGAGCTTCGGCCCCTCCCGCTGACTGAGCCAGCCTCCCGTCCTAGCTGCTTTGTGATGGGTGCTCTGGGCAACAGCCCCACCCGCCAGCAACTGCTCTGCCCGCCCACCTTCCGCTCTGGCTCTAGCGGCTGCGGATCACCCGCTGAGTGCCCTTTTTCTTCCTTGTTAAGACTTCAACTATTCTGCAAAATTTCCTAAATAGTTATAAGGTCTTCCTGAGGTGTGGGAAGCCCAGTAGGCTAGTGGGTGATCACCATGTGTCTTTTGTTTCTGCCTGCTGTGTGTTGGGATCAATCTTCCCAGGTGCCTCTCCAAATGGGAGTTCCTGAATCCCGAATTTAGTGGCTTCCGTGTCTGCGAGAGATGGGGGGAGAGCCTTGCCCTGGGACTTTTAACAGTCCCTTGGGAGCTGTGCGTCTTCCCGGAGGGGCCAGACTCTCCGGTTTTTGCACAGTGTCCCACAACTCTGTGTTTTCTAGGCTCTTCTCTCCCACATTCAAAATGCATCCATGCAGTTCGCCGCCATCCGTACCACATATTTTTAATTCATTCTTCTGTTGAGGGACATCTGGGTAGTTTCCAGTTTCTAGCTATTACAAATAAGGCTGCTATGAACATAGATGAGGAATCTTCCTTATGATTCGGTGAGAAATCATTTGGATGTATACCCAGAAGTGGTATGGTTGGGTCCTCAGGCAAAGCTATTCCAAGTTTTCTAAGATGTCACCATACTTACCTCCATAGTGGTTGCACAAACTTGCACTCCCACCAGCAATGGAGGAGGGTTCCCCTTTCTCCACAACCTCGCCAGTGTGTGCTGTCATTTGAAGTTTTGGTCTTAGCCATTCTGACAGGTGTGAGATGGAATCTCATACCTGTTTTGAGTTGCATTTCTCTGATGATTAAGGATGTTGAGCATTTCTTCAAGTGTCTCTCAGCCATTAGGGATTCTTCCTTTGTGAATTCTCTATTTAGCTCCATCCCCCATTTTTTGATTGGATTATTTGGTTTCTTGGCATTTAATTTCTTGGGTTCTTTGTAGATTTTGGGTATTAGCCCTCTGTCAGATGTGGGGTTGGTGAAGATTTTCTCCCAGTCTATAGGCTGCCATTTTGTTCGAATGACAGTGTCTTTTGCGTTATAGAAGCTTTTCAGTTTCATGAGGTCCCATGTATTGATTGTTGGTCTCAGGTCCTGAGCTGTTGGTGTTCTGTTCAGGAAGTTGTCACCTGTGCCAATGAGTTCGAGGGTTTTTCCCACTTTTTTTTCTAGTAGATTTAGTGTGACTGGCCTTATGTTAAGGTCTTTGATCCATTTGGACTTAAGTTTTGTACAAGGTGATAAGTATGAGTCTAATTTCATTCTTTTAAAAGTGGACATCGAATTGGACCAGCACCATTTGTTGAAGAAGCTGTCATTTTTCCATTGTGCGGTTTTGGCCTCTTTGTCAAAAATTAGGTGACCATAGGTGGGTTGGTCCAATTCTGGGTCTTCAATTTGATTCCATTGATCTTCTGGTCTGTTTCTATACCCATACCATGCTGTTTTTAGTACTATTGCTCTTTAGTACAGCTTGAAATCTGGGATGGTGATACCTCCAGATTTTTTTTATTGTACAGGATTGCTTTAGCTATTCTGGGTTTTTTGTTGTTCCATGTGAAATTGAGAATAACTCTTTCCAAGTCTATAAAGAATTGTGTTGGTATTTTGATAGTAATTGCATTGAATCTATATATTGCTTTTGGTAGGGTGGCCATTTTTATTATGTTAATCTTACCTATCCATGAGCATGGGAGATCTTTCCATTTTCTAAAGGCCTCTTCCATTTCTTTCTTCAAGGGCTTGAAGTTCTTGTACAGGTATTTTACTTGCTTGGTTAGAGTTACCCCCAGGTATTTTATATTGTTTGTGACTATGTTGAAGGGGTTGTTTCCCTTATTTCTATCTCAGCCTATTTGTTTGTTGTAAAAAGAAGGGCTTCTGATTTTTTTGAATTAATTTTGTATCCAGCTACATTGCTGAAGATGTTTATCAGCTGTAAGAGTTCTCTGGTGGAATTTTTGGGGTCGCTTATGTGTACTATCATATCGTCTGCAAATAGGGTTAATTTGACTTCTTCGTTTCCAATTAGTATCCTCTTGATCTCTTTTAGTTGTCTTATTGCTCTATCAAGAACTTCAAGTACTATATTGAAGAGCTATGGTGAAATTGGCATCCTTGTCTTGTTCCAGAGTTCAGAGGAAATTCTTCAAGTTTGTCTCCATTTAATTTGATGTTGGCCATTGGCTTGCTGTATATTGCCTTTATTATTTCTAGGTACGGTACTTGTATGCCCGTTCTCTCCAGAACTTTTAAAATGAAGGGGTGTTGGATTTTGTCAAATGCTTTTTCTGTATCTCGTGAGATTATCATGTGGTTTTTTTATTTCATCTTGTCTATATAGTGAATTACGTTGATAGATTTCCGTATGTTGAACCATCTCTGCTTTCCTGGGATGCCTACTTGATCATGGTGTATGATACTTTTGATGTGTTCTTGAAAACTCAATTCAATTACATATCCCAATGATTTTATACTGACATCTCAGATACTACAAAATAATTTTTTAGATTCTATGATGAATTATACTGTTGGGGTAGTGTTAATCATTCTAAATGTTAATTAATTGGTCCTGCTTGCTGTCCGTTACTTTCATTGACTCTGATTGGTTAAATAAAATGTCGAGGCCTGAGATTGGGTAAAGACATAAAAAGGTGGAACTTCCTGAGATTAGAACAGGAAGTCTGCACTTTAGACAGAAGGAGAAAGCATTCCATCCAATAACAGCAGAAAGGAAGCACATACCATAGGTTAGAAAAAGGAACCTCATTCCACATGGCCAGGAACACCGGCATATCGTGGAGAATGACAGTCCAAGGGGACCTATGTATATATGGGTTCATATTTGGGTAATATAATTAAGAGCTAGCTTATGTGTGCCAGGAATGCACAACTCAGGCCAAGGCATGTTAAAATCCATGTGGTATCTGTGTACTCATTTATAATGGCTGCTTAAAGATTAACAACTGCAAAACAATTAACAATAATCTAAATACTGGTAAACAATTTAACTGATTATTTCTACAAATGACACCCAATGTAATTTAATTAATTTTGTTTACATTATACCTTCTTTTACTTTCAATTGAAAGGGAGAGCTGTTGGGGGGAAAAAAGAAATACCTTAACTAAAAAAAAAAAAAAAAAAAAGGGAAGAGGATGGGGGGTTGAGGGTGAGGAGGGTGGAAGGGTAGGACTGGAGGGGGGATTAAGGAGGGGATTATGATTGAGATGGAACTTGAAGAAATAAAAAATAAATGATTTAAAAAAAGAATCACAGCAAAGGAATACAGCATATTGCTGCCTTCAACAGTGAGGTTTGACTTCTGTTGTTCTTTCTTTAAAAAGTACTTGGTTGTACTTGTTCTGAACAACAAAACATGAGGACTAAAAATATAGGAAAATGGCGTTCGTGTTGTTTAGCGCCAGGGGCAAGAATTCTCAGGAGCCCTCAGTTTTTGCTTGGTGTAGTTCACTCAGCACAGAAAGTCTAAGAATCAGAGGTTATTAGAGGTTGGGGATAGAGAGAAGAACAATGCCTCATGCTTACAAAATGTCACTTGTAGAGAAGGGACTGTGTTTAGATACAATGAGTAAACATTATAGCTCCAAAAAAAAAAAAAAAAAATCCACGTGGTATCTGTGTACTCATTTATAATGGCTGCTTAAAGATTAACAACTGCAAAACAATTAACAATAATCTAAATACTGGTAAAGAATTTAACTGATTATTTCTATAAATGACACCCAATGTAATTTAATTAATTTTGTTTACATTATACCTTCTTTTACTTTCAGTTGAGTATATTTTCGTAACACTGCTAAGGAATAAAATGTTTATTTTGTTATACTATATTCTTACTATTTATTAAACCATATCTTACCTTTGCCTGTTGTACTAAAACACCATTTTTAGGGTGTACTGTTTTAAGGGACTATGTTTAATTTTCTGTTAAGTATAAAATTATAATAAAATATCATTAAAAGATATCTTCATTTATTTATCTTTTCTGATGGATTCCAAATGCCTAGCTATGTCTAATGTGTTCCTTTCCATATCAACTCAAAACCTAGAGGAGAAGCTTAATAAATAAATCTTGAAAAGATTTTGAATAATTAAGTGAAATAGCTAATTAACTGACTAAGACAACTGAATTCCCGAAAGAATCCCACTTTTTATATGTAATTAATATTTCTTAAAACAGCCAAGTTGAAAATCTAGGCCATCTGTGCCTTATTATATGATTATCTGCTCTTCAGACCCATATGCATTTACTCAGATAAACTGCACTAAAAATATCTTTTTCAGCATAAATATTTTTCAACAGATGAATGGACATGTAAAATGTGGTACATATAAACAATGGAATACTACTCAACTGTTAAGAAAAATGAAATTTTCAAGTAAATAAATGGACCTAGAAAAGATTAAGTTGAGTAAAGTCTTCCAGATACAGAAAGATAACCATCACTTATCTTTTCATCTGTGGTCTCTATCTCTAAACCTTCAGATGTGAGTACACAACATGTAGTATCCACAGCAACCAGAGGAGTAAAAATGCACCATAAGTGGTGGGGTGAGAGTCAGGATGTAAGAGAGGAATAGTAGGAAACAGGTGGAATGGGAAAGCCAAAAGCAGAAATGAGGCTGAAAATAGGATAAAAGTTCAATTCAGAAGAGAAAAGAAGGACAAGGGAAAGGGATGTATAACATCAAGGTTGTTTAATTAGGTGAGCCTCATGGAATTATACTATTCTCTATTTACCTAAAATTATATAGTTTACATATACATCATATATATGAGTATATATGTGATTGTATATGTTCATACATATGTATATTAACCATATAGTATATCAAACACAGAAAAAATATTATCAGAGTAATCCAAGTGAATTACAAAACAATACAGACAATTTATGTAGCTCTTGGTTGTAACTCGGAGTTATTTGGAGACATCAAAAATAAGGGCATCAATATTTTGAACTGGAGTTAATCTGAAAGCTTCCTTCCTGAAGTCTTCCATGGAACCAGGAAATACTATAAAAGATTATAATGGAAAGAACAAATTAATAATCATATCTACATATAATGCCTATGATCTACATATACAACCAGAATAGGAAAATATCAATAAAGGTTCAATAAGTGCTACTTATATGTTATTGTTGATAATAAAAACTAATTGGACTTAAAGACCATTAAACAGGTGGGAAAACATGCACCATACTGAAAAACTAGCCATCTCTTTAGGACTAGTACAGTCATAAACATTAGAAAAGAATCTATTCTTTCCAAGTTGCTGCACCAGCATAATTTTCTACTACATTGTAACACTTACCCTTTTATACTTACAATAAGAGTAGCTACCAGTTTTATCAAATTAAAAAAAAAAAAGCAAAACAAAACAAAAGGAAACCCACCACCAACAACGAAAAACCCTCTTTACAGCAAATGTAGAAAGAACATCATAGAATACTACTGTGATGGTTTGAATAGGTAGGGCTACCAGAGATTCTTGTGTTTGAATGCATGGCGACAGGGAGTGACACTATTAGGAGCTATGGCCTAATTGGAGGAGGTCTGGCCTTGTTAGACAAAGTGTGACTGTGTGGAGTCAGGGCTTTGAGGTCTTCGATAAGCTCAAGCTTGTGCATTGTTGAACAGTCATTCCTCACTGCCTATGAACCAAGATGTAGAACTCTTGGCTCCCATAGAACCATGTCTGCCTGCACAGTGCCATGCTTACCACCATGATGATAATGGACTAATCTTCTGAATCTGTAAGCTATCCCCAATTAAGTGTTGTCATTTATAAGAGTTGTCATTGTCATAGAATCTCTTTACTGCAGTGGAAACCCTATCTAAGATAGAAGTTGGTACCAGGGAGTGGGTTATTGCTGGGATATTGCCAGACCATATTTTTACTTGGAGGAATGTTGACTTTGGGACTTTGGATTGGGAAAGTAGTAGAATGCTTAGGTGATATTTAATGGGCCATCCTAACAAGAACATGAAAGACATTGATGCTGAGAGTGATTTGAACTGAGGTGGCCTGATTAAAGAGGTTTCAGTATATGGCTTTGTGATATTTTGGCTAAGAATGTAGCTACTTTTTGCCCTTGTCTGAAAAGTTTGCCTGAGGCTAACATGATGAGTTTTGTATTAATTGCATTGGCAAAAAGAAATCTCAAAATAGTCTAGTATTGACTTTGTCATACAGTAACTAATGTTTTAGAAAGCTGAGCAGGTAAAAATACAAAATTTATGGTTTAAGGATTAAAGGGGCAGCAGGAAGTATAATGGACCTAAATCCCGTGTTCAAGGAGTTAATGAGGTTAAAGGTATTAAATAGAATTGTGGGAATGTTGACCTCAGGGCAAGATCCCACATAGCTAGCTACCATTTTGTGAAAATGAGTTAAAGAATGGTTTAGGTACAGACATGATGGCAAACATCTTTAATCACAGCACTCAAGAAACAGAGGCATACAGATCCTTGAGTTCAAGGCTAGCCTGCACTGCAGAGCAAGTTCCCTGACAGCCAAACTTAGGCAGTGAAGAAAACCATCAAAAACAGAGAACTGGTGAAGATATAACTGAACAAGGGGGCCATGTTCCATCCTCAGCAAGCAACAGAACTCGGTAACTTCAGCCACATATCTCTGGCTTTAGAGTCAAGAATAGAAAAGGGGTTTTAGATCTCCTTTTGTGACGAAGAAAAGTCCCTGAGGCCAGCCGTGTAGCAGGCATGTCCGTGCATAAAGTTTCAGAAAGTCCATTGTATGAAGCTCTGATGGTGAAGCTTATTTGTATTTCCTGAAAGACTCCAAGATGTTAAGGATGTCAGAGCTCTGGGATACCTGCTGAGTAAAGCAACTAACAGGGAATGGAACCAGCTCAAAGGAAAGAAATGTGATGCATCCAAGAAAGCTGAAATGTCAGAGATCTGAAGAGATACAGAGTTTGGTGTTTGCCCAGTTGTTTTTCAGTCTTACTTTGACCCAATATTTTCTCATTATCCTTCCTTTCTTCCATTTTGAAATAGTAATGAATCTCCTGTGCCATCCTATGTGGGAAGTATGTAATCTGCTTTTTTATTATGACTTTATCTTGGATTATAGTTAAGAGATTGCATGAATCTCAGAAGAGGCTTTGAACTTTGGACTTTTAAATAAATTTAAGACTGTAATAGATTATTGGCACTTTTGAAGTTGGACAGAATGCATTTTTGAATTATGTTATTGCTACAAGTCTATGGGGGCCAGAGAGTGGAATGTGATGGTTTGAATAGGTCTGATCCTCATAGATTCATGCGTATGAATGATTGGCCATAGAGAGTGGCACTATTAGGAGGTGTGGCCTTTTTAGAAGAGGTGTGACCTTGTTAGAGGAAGTATATGACTGTGGATAAGGTGCTTTGAGGCCATATATGCTCAAGTCCTGCCCAGTGTGGAACACAGTCACTCCTTGCTACCTATAGATCAATATGTTGAGCTCTTGACTTCTCCAGTATCATGTCTGCCTGCACATTACCATAATTACCATCATGATGATAATAGACTAAACCTCTGAAACTGTAAGCCAACCCCAAGTAAATGGTTTCCTTCATAAGAGTTGCCTTGGTCAAGGTGTCTTTTCACAGCAATGAAAATCATAACTAAGAGAACAATAAAAGAACACAGCACAGAGATCAACAGATCACAGGAGCTCCGCCCCAACTTATGTATCTACATTATAAACCCCTATTTCTATGACTACATAAATTGAAAACTGCAAATTAATTAATTAATATAGTTATTAGTAAGTATAAACTGTAAGATTAAGCTGGTGGAGTAGCTGGTGGCTTGGCAGAGGAGCAGGCGGCCTGGCCCAAGTGCCTTATCCTGGAGAAAGAGCCCCGGGACCAAGGGTGGCATACACCACCTGTAACCTAAATTCTGTTAATTAATATAAGTTGTTATATTAGGCCAGTAGAATTACCAGCAACTTGGCAGGAGATTTGCCTGGGCTCAAGGGGAATCTGGGAGTCTGGAAGTCCAACAGCCCGGGACTGCTTGGACTGAGGGCCTATAAGCTGCCACAGCCTTTCCCCAATAACTAAACACGCCAAGACCTTTAATGCTTTAATGCTTAGCCCTTAGCTGGGCAGCCTCTCAATTAGCTACTCTAAGTTAACCTGGATCAGATCACCTAATCCCAAACCACCATGTGCCTGCGAGGACCTTCGAGCCTTCTCCAGACATCTGGCTCCTTCTGTGTCTCCTGGCGGAAAAAGAGAGAGTCTCTGTGTGTGCCGAGTTCCTGCTCTGATTTCAGGAAGTCCCGCCTTCCTGTACCCTTTCTGCCCAGCTAATTGGCCATAAGCATCTTTTATTAACCAATCAAGAGAATGCCTCAGAAGGGGAGGTAACCAGATCTCAGCATTGAATTCAATGTTTTAGAAACAACATTAGACCTTCCCTCAACAGGAAATATTGTGGAAGAGTAAGCATAACCATTGTAGAAACCAAAACACCAAGAATTGTTCTCTGAAATAGTCTATCCTAGAAATGATTACATAATCAAGTCCAGTCATGGCAGCATCTATAGACATGCTAATGCAGAACACATGGTGAGGGTGTAATTTCACATTGGTCATCCCTGAGAATAAGAAGAACAACAAGCAACTATTGACTTCTGGAAGACAGTGAATTAGCCTTGGCCTCTTCCAGGACTGAACAGTGTTATTGGTTATACAATACAAAGTGATCATTGCTTAAACCACATACACAAAAACAATAAAAAATGCAATCACCAGGATGTTTTTATACTCTTGTCTCTATATATATATATACTCATATATGCGTGTAACACTAATAAAGAAAACATCTATCAATTTAGAAGTTTTTTAGACAGGACACATGAGAGTCTGGAGGGAAGGAAGGAATTAAATAATTGTTTTAATTTTGTGGGGGGGGTTGAGACAGGGTTTCCCTGTGTATCTCTGGCTGGCCTGGACTCACTTTGTAGACCAGGCTAGCCTGGAACTCAAAGAGATTTGCCTGCCTCTGCCTCCCACATGCTGGAATTAAAGGGGGCCACTACCATGCCCAGCCTAACATTTTAAAATATAAAATAATAAATAAATATTTGTTTCATTCCAAAATAATTTATATATCCAAAATAACCAAACATTTTACTTTCCCTTACCATACATAGTATTCACAATCCTGGAAAACAGCCATTAAAGATCTTAGGGAGGCCTCCCTTGCCATAGAAGATGGAAGATTATTAGTAGTGCTGGGATGTTCACCTAATACTACCTAAGGTGTCATGACCCTGGTCATAATATTTATATTGGAATGCCAAAAATTTGTACAGTGAATCATCTAAAGATGTAGAATTATACTTCTAACAGATTGATTAAAGGGATTAAGACTCACCCACTTTGTCTTAATCTGATTTCAGGCAGATAGCTTTCAACTTCCTGTTCCATTTAGTAAATGGGAAATTTAGATTTGAGATGGAAACAGAGCTTAAAGGCTAGAGAGCTCCAGATATAAACTAGATTTGGGTGTTATAGCAGTGAATGCTACCTCAGGGTACTAGTCCAGTGGCACCTTACTTAAAGATAGAGCAAGAGTCAGAAAAAGACTGGGAAATGCAGATAAAGATGAGAAGGAGAAAGAAGAGGACAAGAAGTATTCTGGTTCTGATTGAGCAGCTATAGGAAGTGTGGAAGAAATGGCTCTTTTTTTAATGCTACATCTTCCAGGAAACCACATAAATAAGATGGTGGCCATAGTTCAGTGATATTACTGAGTAACTTGGCTTTTCTGGGATCTTTTTAGAAACTGAAATATAGTAATAATGTTATTTCTATGAAAACATATTCCATATTATAGGAAATGATTTAGGATATTAAAGACTGTGTTTACTTTCTAAACTCCTCTGCAGAACTGCTTCTTGTAGCTGTTGCTGTTGACATTATTTATCAGCACAGTGGCCAATGGAGATATAAGAAATCTACAATACAATGCACAACCAATCCTCTGAACAGTTTCTGTTCCAGGCCTTATGGTTAACAGGTTAGAACATTTCACTACTGTTTTTCACAAATCCTGATTGGACCTTCAAGATAATTTGCATAGAAAATAGTATACATGGACTACTCAATTCCTACGTGTTGTCTTATAGCCACATGACTAATTTATATATACTCGCAGCGATGTCTACAAGCTGTTAACTGTGGTGGCATGTTTGATCACATTGTGAATCCTGAGACTGTGAACTGGAAAAACCTGCTTCTTGTTGTGGGATAGCGCAAACCTTTAACCCAAGAGCTTTCGGTTTACTCCAAAAAGACAGCATGGAGAAAGAGAAAGGGCTTTTTCCTTCTGGGATGTCAGTGTAGTAGGAAGGTCAGCTAGGTGCTTTCTCTTCCTCTCTAAGCTAACATGACTTTACCCAGCATCTGGCTTCTGAGTCTTCATTGGTACATTTGAACATCTGACATTTTTTGTTTTTAAAAGGAACATTTTGGAAAAAAGAAAGAATCATCTTTAACTGATCTATATACACTGCAAATTCCGTCCTTTTTTGCAGTAATGTATATTACTTATGATAGTTTATATGTTATAGAACAAAAGATCAGACACTAATGGTATGGAGGCACCCTTGAAAAGATTCACCCTTCAAGATGCTGAGACATATTTATTCCAGCATCCTGATTGATCCAGCCCCAGATTGCCTCAGTTATCCCATCAAAATTTGCTTCCAGAACAACATCAAAATGGCTATCTAAGATGGTCTAACCTCACAGAGTGTTCTGCCAGGACTTCAGATAAGCCCTGCAGTTTTCTATCCCACAAAGACTAGACAACAAATGATGCATCTAGTTCCCCTGGAACTTGGCCAATATCCCAATTTTCTTAGAGCCCTCAAAAGATCTGTTGCCCTCAGACAACAGAAAGCAATTTTAATGGAGCATGGCCCCAGTCCCAAGAGGTGGGGTTGGTGAGTTTTGATCATTCACTGAGTGATGAATGTTTGTCTTCATTTTAAGGGAGTTGTTTGCAAGTTGTTAATTGTCTTGGTCAGAGAGGAAATAAAGTATAAGAGGATTTCATATATATATATATATATATATATATATATATATATATATATATATATATATATATAATTTCAGGGATTTCTTTCTTTTTCTTTTTTCTATCCTTCTTTCTTTCTATCTACTATTAGGGGAGAAGGGATGAAAAGAAAAAAATGGAGATATAGAAATGATATATAAACAATATAAGAATAATAGAAAATGGTAGATTATTGAATCTACTCTTATAGATTGTTGTATATTGCTACAAAATTAAGATTATATTTGGTTACATTGGTATAGGTTTTTTGTATATTGATGCAAATTTAAGGTTATATTTTGGTTACAACACACTATGTGTAAACTCTTCTTAAGATGTTGTACCTATGTGATTCATAAAAATGCAATGTGAAGTTCTAAGTTCTAGTCCTTTGGAAAGCTACTATTACAAACTGTTTAGGATAATTAAGAAATGCAAATTAGCAGTCAAACAGTCAAACTCATGGTCATGTTAGATACTAATTTAGTTAATTGAAAACTGTTTCCTATATTAAACATTAAATAAATAGCTAGAAAGAAACAATTCAGATATATTAGAGATAGATAGATAGATGGTCTTTAAAAAACCTCAAAGTTCTACAGAATGTGGTGCTTAAAGGTGTTTTATTAATTTAAGACTTTTTTGAAAATGACATATGTCAGCCCCTTGCAGCACCCCCATATATTTCAAAGAAGATGATGAAGAAACTGTTGTTGGAGTTTGCTTCAAATGTGGCAAGCTGCTACTGAGAGAGAATGTTCCCTTGCTTCAACTGCTGACATTGTGCTGTCCAAGCTGTACCCAAGCAGAAAACAAAGAAAGTTACAAGAATTTTACTAAATTCACGTTAAAAGGTGCTTTCTGTTGGAGTAGTTAGTTAGTTAGTTAGTTAACTAGTTAGTTAGCTAGCTAGCTAGTTAGTTAGTTTTTTGAGACAGGGTTTCTCCTGTAGCTCTGACTATCCTGGAACTCACTTTGTAGACCAGGCTGGCCTTGAACTCACAGAGATATACCTGTCTCTGCCTTCTGAGCCCTGGGATTATAGGTGTGTGCCACCACACCCTTCCATGGTCTCATATTTGCAACACTTGTCCTTGAAATCATGATCATACTGAGATACCTCCCAAAATGTGGTATTGTAGGAATAAACTGCTACATGTGGCTTTTAATGTACTTTCTTTTTTTTTTTCATGCTAAACCTAGATTTTCTCCAAAATCAAGCAGTAGTTTGGCCACACTTTTTTTTTTTTATCTTTAGCATGTGCTCTGTTTTTTGGTGTCTTCTATGAATCTCTTCCCATTTTCATCATTTCCTGTCCTCTGTTGCTCATCTCTGGCCCAAGTGCTGCATATGGGTGACTTCATTCAATATTCTACTTGTCTTATTTATGAATAATGGAATTTACTGAGCATTTATTAAATGCCTGTTAATGCTTTAAGTTTCACAAATAATGTGTTATAATCAATTTGATTTCATAAAATTATTGCTTTCCCTTAGACTATGAAACTGAAAGATATAGTGGCTTCAAGGTCTCTCAATGCTTAGTATTATAAGCAAGTCTCAAAAGTGTATATTATGAATCCTTATGTACTATTACACAGTGTATTATTATGTATTTTCACATAATAAGTGTATATTATGAATCCCTTTTTTGGCAAACCTAACAGCAAACCCTTATGAACATTCTAAAGTCAATGCTGTCATTAGGCAGAAAGTAAACCTAAGCTGCTCTAGTTCAGAAGGTTTTATTAATTGTTCATATGTGACAAAGTGACATGTTTATTGTATTTCTCTGAACTGTTTACAACAAGGTCTTTGCTAGCATCTCTAAGCCTCTTTAACAAAGGTTGAAATAAGGAAAAAACAATTCTGCAATATGCCTAAGGAGAAAATGCTCTTTCTACTTAACTTCATCTCCTGATGCACATTACTTTTGGGATGGCTGACTATTAGAATGAGAAAATTCCTCTTCCAGCTTTGTGAATCCATCTAAAGGATGCCTGAAGGTAAAGGTGAGTTATGTGGTATAATCTGAAAGCATGACACTTTGTATGATTACATTTTTGACATGCCTGGACTTGATAGCCTAGGAATTCATGTATTATACATGGAGATACAGCCTACAGTCCCAATAGCTACTTGCTGTGGGAATGACAGCTATGAATATACTGTCCATCACAGTCTTTGATATAGTTTACAATGGGTGGGTTTCTAAGTTACATATAAGCAGTTTAGATACCACTAATGTTACACATGATCTCTGAGCTTCAAAATAATAATGGCCAATTAATATATGAAATAGAAAAATATTTATATTACTGATGCTGCTAAGACCACATCATAACCCAATAGCTAACAAGAGAATAATACAAGTCAGGAAATATACATTCTAATTTTAGCTTCTCTTAGTATTTAACCTCAGGCATATTTCTACAAATCTTTGAGTTGTGTTTCACTTGCAAATTATCATGTTTGATTCTTAATTAAACTTTCAGTGTTTTAAAACATATCCTAAAGTAGTTAAATATGAATGTTCTAATAACTCTATATTTCAAGATATTGGATATAAAAAACAGATCAAGGCCTATTTCCAACTTTGAAATTAAAATTGTTCACATTTGTTATTTGATGAGGTTTTTCAGATATCCAAAGGTTCAATGCATAATTATATTTCCTTTTTTATTCTTAATGTTTGCTGATTTATTCTACATTGTCTCTAATAATTATAGTCATTTTGTGCTTTATAAATAATTGAGAAATACATTAGCATGAAGTTAATATATTTCAAAGTTCTCATTACAGAAACATTACTTAAATTTTGTATACATATAAGCAATTTAGAAACCACTGAAACATATCTTATATGAGTGAAATTTTACTAAATATTTGTCTTAGCTAGTGTTCTATGGCTATGAAAAGATGACTAAGAGAACCTCATAGAAGCCACACACCATTGGAGCTTACTTGCAGCTTCAGAAGGTTAGGACATTGTCATAATAGCTACATCCTACTGTACAAGAAGCAGAGAGAGAATCTGTGATACTTGGACAGGCATGGACTTTTAAAACCTCAAAGCTCATCCCCAGTGACACATTTCCTCCCACTAAGTTACACCTAATGTTTCCTAAACAGTTCTACTAATGGGGAACAAGCATTCAAAAATATGAAACTATATGGGCCATTCTCAGAAAAACAGGCAACAAGACAGGGTACAGGGTCAGGCACCACAATTAAGCAGCAAGGATAGATCAGACAAACACGATAGCTATACTCAGATCAGTCTGTAACCACAAAATACAGACAGATGAAAGACACAGGAAAAGTGTATAAATAAAGTTTGTACTCAGTCTTGGTCAAAACTACTATAAGAGGAGATTTCATTTTATTGCTTAATGTAATGGCATTGTACTTCTAAAGGCTATAATTACTTTTATTATTGTTCATAAAGCTATTTGTTCTACAATATGACAGTAGTCAATGAGACAAATTAACATGCATCCCATAAAAAATCTTACAAAATATATAATGCAAAACATTTTGATAGTTATATATATATATACATATATAAGTATATGTACATCAATTTTGTATGTGTATCTATATAAAGAGATAGATAAATAGATACAAAAATAGATGATACAGATACAAATATACAGTGTGCTTGATGGGACTTAGGGTAGCTTTTTGTTTTACTTTTTGTTGTTGTTGTTGTTAGTCATCTACCTTGGTAGAGACCTATGAAGTTCTGTACAAACAGATCAAGATTCAATATGCCACTAGAGTTTATGATTTTATATTATTTTTTAATTCACTTGCCCCTAGAGGCATTGCAGATATGGCTGCCACGTCACATGTGTATCAGTAGGAAGCAGAAAGGAAAAAGTCTATAATTACATTCAGTATTCTGACCTACAAACATCTGAATGAATAGTAGCCTAACATTCCTGGGGGGGGGGAAAGCAAGCTGGATACCAACACAATGTTGGCACCATGGAATAGCCTGTGATGACTACCAGACCAGTACCAGGCAAGCACCAGATGGGGTCCCAGGACTGGAAACAAACCAGAAACAAGAAGAACTCTGCCTGGCCCTGGATGTGGGGGTTGTGGGTGAGCCAGCCATGAAGTAGTGAGCATGGGAGAACCTGCCCTGCCTTCTGTCTGCTATGTAGTAGTGTTTGCTAGGGAGAGATGCCCTCCCCTCCTTTTTTCCCTCACCATCATTGGCTGACAGGAGTTCAGGCCCAGAGGCAGTCACAAGAGCAGTAGAGCTGTCTGTGCTCCTCACATGCTGTAACACTCGGGAGAGCAGGCTCTGAACCTTTCCATAGTAGAACTGGCCTGCAAGCAGAGGTTTCAGGTCTAGAACCAGGGGTTTGAGTTGGTACACTCAACATCTACCCCATGGATGTACTGCTGGAGTGGAGAGACGAGTTCCATAACCCAAAACTACAGCATCTCCATGACATAGGACAGTTACAGCATGTCTGAGAGGAGTTCCAGTGAAGTTCCACTATTGACCAAGTAGCAGAAAGCAGAGGGTTCATACCAGACCAAGGACTCATTTTAATGAACATCTGCAAGCAAAATGTTTGTACAAAAAGGAATATTGTGGGACACACTGAAACACACTTAGCTTCCACAATGAGATTTTACTTTTCTATGCTGGGACAGATTGCAAGGGTGGAGGGTGGGTTTGAGGGAAGGTGGCAGATGAGAGGGAATAGTATGCATGGTGTGAAATTCACATAATAAAACATTTTCAATAAAAATGCTTGTATAAGAATAAACAATCTGGGCTGGAGAGATGGCTCAGCCGTTAAAGGCTAGGCTCACAACCAAATATATAAGAATAAACAATCAATATTGATTAATAAAAAAGAAATTCATTCATTCAAGTTACATCCCTATCCCATCCTCCCACCCTCTCTCCCCCTTCCTACTCTCCTTTTCCTCGGATGAGGGAAGTCTCCCACAAATTGACCCACCTCAGTTCAAGTCCCATGAGGGCTAAGAGCTTTCTCTTTCACTGGGGCAGAAAAGGTGGCTCAGTTATGGCAAGGTGTTCCACTAACAGGAACAGTGTCCATGTCAGAGACAGCCTCCTCACCCAGCTCCACTTACTAATGGATCTGCATGACAACTAAGCTGCCTGTCAACTATATATGTGTAGGGGCCTAGGTCCATTCTATATGTGATTTTTTGGGGGGTCGGTGTTTCAGTCTCTGTAAGCCTCTAGGGACCTAGGTTGGTTGGTTCTGTTGGTCTGCAAGTGGAGTTCTTGTCCCCTCCAGATTCCTCTATTCCTCCTCCCTCTCTTATACATTGACTCTCAGAGCTCCTCCTAATGTTTGGCTGTATGTCTCAGCTTCTGTTTCAATCTGCTGATGTGTATTCTCCCTTGTAGTATAATTATGTTAGGTTCCTGTCTCTTTGGGTTTATGGGTTGTAGTGTGGTTATCCTGTACTATATGGCTAATGTACTATACTGAGTATATACCACGTGTATCTTTCTGGGTCTGCATTACTGCTCTCAGGATGAGCTTTTTTGGTTCCATCCATTTGGTTGTGAATTGCATGATTTCCTTGTTTTTGATAGCTGAGTACTACTCCATTTGGTAAATGTACCTCAGTGTTTTTTTATTCATTCTTTGGTTGAAGGACATCTGGGTTGTTTCCAGTTTCTTGCTATTATTAATAAAGCTTCTAAGAACATAGTTATCCACAGTCCTTGTGGTTTGGTAGAGAATGTTTTAGGTATACTCCCAGGAGTGATATAGCTGGGTCATGAGGTAGAATTGTTTCTAACTTTCTGAGATATCACCAGATTGATTTCCAAAGTGACTGTACAATTTTACACTCCTGCCAGCAGTGGAGGAGTGTTCCCTTTTCCCTCATCCTTTCAAATAATTCTGTATAATAAAAGAACTTCTGGAGTCATCCCAACTCCTTATTTCAAGTTGAGCAAAAAAAAACTGCATGGTATTGGCATAGAAACATAGTTACTCAATGGAATTAAATTGAAAACCCAGAAATAAACCCTCACACCTATGGTCACTAGATTATTGACAAAGAAGCCAAAATCATACAATGGATAAAGGAAATGGCATGGTGCTGGTCTAACTGGATATCAACATGAAGAAGAATGAAAATAGACCCATATTTATCATCCTACACAAAACTCAGTTCCAAGTGTATCAAGGACCTCACCATAAAACCAGATAAAACTAAATCTAGTAGAAGAGAAAGTAGGAAATAACCTTGAATGTATTGCTACAGGAGACAACTTCCTGAACAAGAATACCAACAGCTTAGGTATTAAGATCAACAGTTCAAAAACAAGACCTCATGAAACTGAAAAGTTTCTATAAGACAAAGGTCACTGTCAACAGAACAAAATGGTAACCTATGGATTGGGAAAAAATCTTCACCAACCCCACACCCGACAGGCAAAATATCCAAATTACATAAAGAAATCAAGAAATTAATCACTGAAAAACCAAGTAATCCAATAAAAAGTGGGGTACAGAATTAAACCAAGATTTCACACCAGAGGAATCTTTAATGGTCAAGAGTCACCTAAAGAAATACTCAATGTACTTAGTCTTCAGGGAAATTCAAATCAAAATTACTCTGAGATTCCATCTTAAACCTGTCAGAAAGCTAAGATATGATTTTATCATTTTGAAAATTATTTTCTTCGCCAAGTTTGTATTAAGACCCAAATGGTGTTATAGTCTAATAGTAACCTTGGTTTATTTAGGTTCTCATGATAACATTTAGTTCAACATGTCAACTCCTGATAGCACTCTCATTCTATTCCAAGTAGGTGATGAGCATCAAAAAGTCTCCATTTGGAGATGGCTGTATTAGTGGCAAGCTTGTCACTGGGCAAAAGAAAGCTTTTTCCTCAACTGTGGACAGAATGCTGCCCAAAAAGGACAAAAAACAGAAGTAGGTAAGTTGACAACCTAGCTCTGCCAAGACAGGGTAGGCATGTCATTCATAATTCCTACTTTACAATTAATGTTTGTCAGAGATACTGAGACAAAAAGCTGAAGGGAGATGCTCCAATATATTGAGAGTAATTGGGCACTATCCAGGAAGCCAATTGATTGTCATTCTTAGTTTTGGAAGCTGCTGGTTCAGCACTTCCTGTTTATTCAGACATATTTATCCTTCTCAGGTCTCTGACATAGTTGAAGATAAGATAGTTATAGTCTCACGGATAAGATTTAGGTTGTTTAGGAATTAAATGTTCTAATGCTCTACTCAATGACCACTGGGTCAGAGAACAAATAAAGAAGGAAATCAAAGACTTCTTAAAATACAATGAAAATGAAGGCACAACTTACCCAAACCTGTGGGACACAATGAAAGCAGTGCCACAAGGAAAGTTTATAGCACTAAGTGCCTTCAAAAAGAAAAGTTTGACAGCCCATATGAGCAACTTAACAGCAGAACTGTAAGAGCTAAAAAATATAAAAAAAAAAAAGAAGCAAACATTCCCAAGAGGAGCAGAAGGCAGGAAATCATCAAACATAGGGCTGAAATTAACAACTTAGAAACAAAAAGAACAATACAAAGAATGAACAAAACCAAGAGCTAGTTCTTTGAGAAAATCAACAAAATAGACAAACCCTTAGCCAAACTAGCAAGAAGGCAGAGGGAAAATACCCAAATCAGTAAAATCAGAAATGAAAAGGGAGAAATAACAACAGACATCAAAGAAATCCAGAGAATCTTTAGGTCTTACTTCAAAATGTGAAAACCTAAGCAAAATGGACAATTTTCTTGATAGATTCCACCTACCAAAGCCAAATCAAGATCAGGTTAACAAATTAAACAGTCCTATAACCTGTAAGGAAATAGAAACAGGGCTGGAGAGATGGCTCAGCCGTTAAAGGCTAGGCTCACAACCAAAAATATAGGAAATAGAAACAGTCATTAAAAATCTCCCATGCAAAAAAAAAAGCCCAGGGCCAGATGGTTTTAGCACAGAATTTTACCAGACCTTCAAAGAAGAGCTAATACAAATATTTGTTGAAAAAATATCTAATTAAATTGTTTAACCAGTATTTATATTATCTTTAATTGGTCAGTGCTGTTAATTCTTAACCCACTATTATAAATGAATACACACATATATCAGATGGATTTTAATAAGCCTGGACCTGAGTTCTGAAACCCTAGCCCATCTAAGCTAGCTCATAATTTTATTACCCAAATATAACACCATATATATATATATGTATATATATATATATATATATATATATATATATATATATATATATGTCCCTTTGCACTTTTATTCTCCATGCTAAGCTGATGTTCCAGGCCACATGGAAGGATCTTCTTTAATGTACCCCATGGCGTGTCCTCCTTGTTTGCTCCTCGTTTTTCTCAGGCAAGATTTTTCTTCCCAAGATGCTCACTCGTTCTCTCAAAAAGCCCACACACCTTAGTCATACCTATCTTGTCTCTTCCAATCACTAGACCTCAGCATTTATTTAACCAATCAGAGTCAATTAAGTAACAGACAGCAAACAGGACCAATTAACATTTAGAATGCATAACACCACTCAATAAAATACTCTTTAAACTCTCCCACAATATAGAAACAGAAGGAACACTGCCAAACTCATTCTACAAGGTCACAGTCACCCTGACCCCTAAACCACACATAGATCCAACAAAGAAAGATAACTTCAGACCAATTTCCCTTATGAACATAGATGCAAAAATACTTAATAAAATACTGACAAACCAAATCCAAGAACATATCAAAAGTATCATTTACAATGATTAAGTAGGCTTCATCCCAGGAATGCAGGGATTGTGCAACATACGAAAATCCATCCACATAATTCACCACATACACAAGTTGAAAGGAAAAAAAAAAACACATGATCATCTCATTAGATGCTGAAAAATAATTTGATAAAATCCAACACCCCTTCATGATAAAAGTCCTGGAGAGAGCTGGCATACAAGGACCATACCTAAAAAGAATAAAGGCAATATACAGGAAGCCAGTAGCAAACATCAAATTAAATGGAGAGAAATATAAAGCATTTCCTCTAAAATCAGGGACAAGGCAAGGATGCCCACTCTCCTCATATCTCTTCAACATAGTATTTGAAGTCCTAGCCTGAGCAATAAGAAAACTAAAGCAGATCAAGGGGATACAAATTGGAAAGGAAGAAGTTAAATTATCTCTATTTGCAGATGATAAGATAGTATACACAAGTGACCCCAAAAATTCTACCATAGAACTAATAACACTGATAAACACCTTCACCAAAGTGGCTGGGTACAAAATTAACTCAAAAAAATTGGAAGCCATTCTTTATGCAAAAGATAAATGGGCTGAGAAAGAAATTATGAAAACAACACACTCCAAAATAGCCACAAACAACATAAAATACCTGGGGGTAACTCTAACCAAGCAAGTGAAAGACCTGTATGACAAGAATTTCAAGTCCTTGAAGAAAGAAATTGAATAGGACATGAGAAGATGGAAAGATCTCCCATGCTCATGGACAGGTAGAATCAACATAATAAAAATGGCCATCCTACAAAAAGCAATATACAGATTAAATGCAATTCCTATCAAAGTACCAACACAATTCTTTTTTTTTATATATATATAAGTACTTTATTTTTTTTCAAGTTACATCTCAGTCACAAACCCTTCCCTATTTCCCCTTCCTGTCCCACCCTTCCACCCTCTTCCCCCCCCAACAGCTTCTCTTTTCATTCCAATAAATGGTTCTTTCTCTTATAACAGTAAATTCTATACAAAACAGCAGAATTAAATATGCCACATTTATGAGAGTTAAATGGCCCAGTATACCTTCCCAATGTCCAGTTCATACATATTTGGCCCCTGACTTTAACCTTCTACCTTCTAACCATCTCCATGAGTTTAAAGTTCTATAACTGACTTAGCTTTCATACTAACTTGCATCACTATTATAACCATCTTCTTAGATCAAGAACGCCCTCTTGATTCCTAAACAACTCAAAATTTAGCTATGAGACTCAAGCTGTCTGTTCTTCAACCACCTCAGAGAGCTGAGAAGGATAAATATATCTGATTATATAGGAAGTGCAGGGCCTGCAGCTTCCAATACTAAGAAATGATAAGCCAGTGACTACCTGGACAGTTCCCATTTTCTCTCCATACATTCCAGCATCAGTCTTCAGCCTTTTGGTCCTGTTTCTCTGACAGACATTTATTGTAGAGCAGGGATTGTGAAGGACTAACCTACCCTGTCTTGGCAGAGCTAGGATGTCAACTTCCCTGTTACCAAGTTTTGTCCTTTTTGGACAGCAGTCTGTCTGCAGTTGAAGCAAGGAGTTTTTACATGCCAAGAGATAGGCTTGCCACTAATTCAACCATCTTAGAGTGGAGGTTCTTCGATGCTTTTCTTCTACTTGGAGTAGAATAGGGGGTGCTGTCAGGAGCTCATATGTCACGATATCAAAAAAAAAAATCTTAATTTAAGACCACATCTTTGAATGCCATATTCTGTAGATGTCTTGGGGTTTTTGGAGATGCCCTATCTATATCTTGTATTTAGATAAGCAAATGTTGCTTGTCCCTTAACAACTTGATTACTGAGTAGCTTAGAGAATATCTGTGATAGACTGTCTTAGTAGCTAACAAGGTGACATGCATGCATGACTAGGAGTTTGTTTTTCTTAACTATCCTAAACAGTTTAAGACGGTTGGTATCAAGAGGCCAGAGCTTCACATTTCATTTTTAAGTATCTCTAGGTACGATACCATTAG
>CAJQZJ010032563.1:358075-385108 GCA_907164525.1 Lophiomys imhausi
AAATAATAGAAAAAGGACAACATCTTCAACAAATGGTGCTGGTCTAACTGAATGTCTGCATGAAGAAGAATGTAAATAGACCCATATTTATCATCTTGCACAAAACATAAGTCAAGTGTATCCAAAACCTTAGCATAAAACCAGACACACTAAATCTAATAGAAGAGAAAATGGGGAAAGGTCTTTAATTTAAAATCTAAAAAGCTTCTATTGCTAGAAAAAAAAATATATGGAGTTTACTTCAAGATGTAGGTATAGGCTAAAACTTACAGAATGGGCCCCAAATTCAACAGAAAATATCCCTAATAATTAATAAATGGATCATGATAATATTTAAAAGTTTCTGCACAGGAAAGAAAAATATGCCTACAGAATAGTCAAAAGTTATTGCAAGGTACACTTAAGACAGAGGGTAATATATATATAATTTATAAACTGTAAATCAATCTCCTTTTTGGACAGTATTCTGTCTACAGTTGAAGCACTAACCCTAACCCTAACCCTGCACTTCCTATATAATCAGATATATTTATCCCTCTCAGGTCTCTGAGGTGGTTGAAGAATAGATAGCTAGAGTCTCATAGTTAAATTTTGAGTTGTTTAGGAATCAAGAGGGTGTTCTGGATCTAAGAAGATGTTTTAAAAATTGTGAGGCAAGTTAATATGAAAGCTGAGTTAGATATAGAACTTTAAACTCATGGAGATGGTTAGATAGTAGAATGTTAAAGTCAGGTGCCAAATACATATGGCCTGGACATTGGGAATGTATGCTAAGCCATATAACTCTCATAATTGTGGCCTATTTATTTCTGTTGTTTTGTATTGTATTTATTGTTATAAGAGAAAAACACATTTGTTGGACTGAAAGGGGGAGCTGTTGGAGGGAAAAAGATATGCCTTAAACTTAAAAAAAAGGGAAGAGGATGGGGGGTTGAGGGGGAAGAGGGTGGGAGGGCGGGACTGGAGGGGGGAGTAGGGAGGATATTGTGATTGAGATGTAACTTGAAGAAATAGAAAAAATTATTAAAAACAAATCAATCTCCTAAAGCACTAGCCAAACAACAAATAAGCTAAGCAAATAACATTATCAAAATGAAGAAACATAAATAATTGGTAGCTATTTTTAAAAAGTATTTAGTATTCCTAGCTAAGTAAAGTGCAAATTAGAACTCCAATGTGATACCATATCTCACTGGTCAGAATGAACTTCATTAAAATAGTCTTGTTAGAATGTAATTTTGTGTTGCAAAACAGAAAATAAATTTGTAAGTTTTTAATCTATTTTGAAAGGTGTTACTATTTAAAGTTTTTAATGAATTCTTGTTATCATTTCTTTTTATTTTAAACTTTTTTCAACCAAATATTTATCTTTATCACTCTTTTATATCCCAATTTTTCTAAATTTTTGAATTGTTAAAGAATCTCATAAAATACATGGGTTAATGAAAATATTTTTGAAAAAAATATAGATTTTGAGAAAAATATTTTCAGTGTATTTGTTTTAAATGTATTCGAACATTAATGGTTCCATGAGAAATTCACGTTCTTGTTAGCAATTAAATACCCTTTGTAAAACTTCAAATACTCTTCTTTGTTATATGTGTTATTTATTACATTATAAAAGAATTTCTCCCAGTAAGTAATCTATCATGTGTAATTAGGAGAATATATTTAAATATAAGTTATATAGAGCTTTTATAGTAACTCTTGATATATGATCACACATCCTTTTAGTCTCAAAGGATTCACTGAGAACACAAGTATTAGTTTCTTCACACATGAAGTTAAACAGCTGTGGTGTTTGAATGAGAATGCCCTCTTAGGCTAATGCATGTAAAATATATACATATACATATACATCATATACATATACACATAGACATAACATACATATACAATATAAAATATATATTTAATATATTAAATATACAATACTTTACATGTGTATAGAAATACTTGGTACTAAGTTGATAAACTGCTTGGAAGTCTTAGAAGTTATTGTCTTGTTGGTGGAAGTATCACTGGAGGTGTGGTTTGAGGATTCAAAAGATATTGACCATTCCCAGTGTCTTTATCTGATTCTTGCTTATAGACCTAGATGTCAGCTCTCAGCCACTTCTATTTCAGTGATTATGTTCTGTAGAGAGCTGCGATGTGCCACACCTTAAAGATGGCGCCGGTTTTCGCCTTTCACCAGCCCAACGGTGAGCGCTCTCGGTAGTAAACAACTCTATATTTGGCTAAGACCGCTGATCTGGCTTGCTTTAGCATATGTGGGCCTCTAAGATAGCACTACGTGGCTTTACTTGATTGGCTGTTCATTTAGTATTTAGCCTGTGGGTTGGGTCTGCCCAGGCATTCGGAAGACTGTTTTCAAGGGACCTGAATAAACTGCTGGAGAAGAGCTTTTGCGAGTTGCGTCATCCTTGCTGGTCGAGGGGGACGTGACAAGTGGTGGCCTGTACGGGGACCCAGAAAAGACTCAGAACTCCTGCAGTCAGGGGCAGCGCTGGTAAGTTCCTGGGATAAATTAGGACAATAAAGTTTCACGGATATAGCGAACAAAAGGTAAAGTTTTGCGGAGATAGTGAACACAAGGTAAAGTTTCGCGGAGATAGCGAACAAAAGGTAAAGTTTCGCGGAGATAGTGAACATACGGTAAAGTTTCGTGGAGATTGCGAACAAAAGGTAAAGTTTCGCGGGGAAGCTGCAAACCGAAAGTAAATTTTTAAACATAGGATTGTCTGAGTCACATCCAATTTTTCTGGCTCTTCAGGAGCTACTTTTAGCTAGGAATTTGAAGATTAAGAAGTCTACCCTAGAAAGATTTTTGAATGAATGCGATTCCGTGGCTCCGTGGTTTGCGGTGTCCGGGAATCTTACAGTATCCTGCTGGGACAAATTAGGCAGGGACTTGGATTTTGCCTGGGAGCAAAGTACATTACAGGGAGGAGCACAGCCTATTTGGAAACTTGTTCGGAGTTGTTTAGGAGATCAGAGATATTGCAAGGCAGTGAAAAAAGGACAAAAGACATTAGAACAGTTAAAAGAGGAGCGCTTGGTCAAATCTGGTAAAGATACTTTGAAAGAAGATAGCTCAGAGTCTAAAGAGGAACTTAAAATGTTAACAAAGAAAATGGAAAAGTCATCTTTGAGGAAGAGTTCTGACTGCACCCGGATAGAGCCCTCAGGTCCGGGGCCGCCTGTGCTGGCGCCGCCTTCATATAATGAGACTTCCCCTCCGAGTGGTACTAGTGGGCGGTCATTCTGTCCAAATGTCTGGAGGGAAGTGAGACATGAGCTGTACTACCCTGTCTTTCAGGATGGAGAGGGAAATCATTGTCATGAACCTCTCGAGTTTAAGGTAATTAAGGCACTCGCTGAGTCTGTCCGCACTTATGGGATTAATGCTGCTTTCACTGTAGCTCAGGTGGAAGCTCTTAGTCGTTATTGCATGACTCCTAGTGACTGGATGAGCTTGGCACGTGCTTGCCTGTCCTCTGGGCAGTATTTAGATTGGAAGGCTTTCTTGATTGAGTTTGCTAATGAACAAGATGCTGCTAATCGTGCAGCAGGAAACCCAGCCTGGGATGTGGACATGCTTCTTGGACAAGGTCAATATGCTCAACAACAAACTGGGTATCTGGCTCAGGTGTTTGAACAAATCAATTTAATCGCAACCAGAGCTTGGAAATCATTGCCCAACAAAGGGGAAGTAAATGATAATCTAACCAAGGTTATTCAGGATCCCCTGGAGCCTTTCTCAGACTTCGTGGCTATAATGGTTGAAACAGCTGAAAGGGTATTTAGAGACCCTGATTTGGCAATGCCCTTAATTAAACAACTTATGTATGAACAATGTACAAAGGAATGTAAAACAGCTATCACCCCTTATAAGAACAAGGGGTTAGAAGCCTGGATGCCTCAGTGCAGACTGCCGCTACCTTAAATAATTTGTCAGCCAATGTAGCCATGGCCTTGGATGTATTGTGGCAGGTGGCCCAGATTGGCTGTGAGTGGAAAATGACTGGTTTGTGTGTGACCTCTGTGCCATATCAAAATTATACTGTAGCTGCAAATTTGTCTAAGCAACTCTCTCAGTATCTTACAGGAAATAGGTCTGGCGAGTTTGATAAACTGATACAGAATCTGAGAACTGCCATCATGCATGTGAATTCCACCCGGGTTGATGTCTCTGTTGCTGAAGGACTGTCAACATGGATCCTCTGAGCCATGAATCATCTGAGGGAATGGGTGCCCTAGGAGGCATGTTCTTCCTAGTCAGTTTCAATGCCCTATGGTGTATCTGTAAGATGAGGATTTCACAAAGGAGAAGTAATGCCATGCTGGTGCAAGCCTTTGCTGCCTTGGAGGCTAAACAGCCACAAGCTTGATTGACTGTCCTAAAGGACTAAGCTATCATCACGCTCAGGATGCGAGGCTAAGCACTACACTTGGGGTCAGCTTCTAGCGACTTCAAGAAGGACATGTTTGATTGCATATGGG
The DNA here is from genome assembly GCA_907164525.1 of Lophiomys imhausi. NCBI lineage: Eukaryota > Metazoa > Chordata > Mammalia > Rodentia > Muridae > Lophiomys > Lophiomys imhausi. The sequence continues at coordinate 362,582 of CAJQZJ010032563.1, forward strand.
TTGATATCCTAGTTTCCCATCTCTGAGAAAAAGATACCGGACGGGTATGGCACCAGCCTGGTTGGCTACTGGGCGTGGGGTCATTACAATGTCCTTTACATACATATCAAAGATCAGATGCTTGATATATCTACTAGGGATCCTCAGCAGACTGCCACCAATCCTTTTGATTTGTGGCTTTTGAGTGGGGTAAATGGAAGTTGCATGGACTTGGAACCTATACTTATGCTTGGGGGAAGAATTTATCAAAGAGGTAGTTTTTCCCTAGGGTCCACTACCAATATGGATTTTTCTAGTGGTGGTGGCTGTGGTACTTGAAAATCTTTGTTTCATTCTTACCGCAATAAGACCTTTTCAGCTTCGCCAGTATGTCTCTGGCCTCCTTTTCTGTGGATTGTAAGTAATGGGAGTACATCCTTGGGTGAAGAAAAGTTAGTATGCACTCCAGGCACATGTTTTTATGCCCTATGCTAGAATGCCACAGCCTTTCCTGTGGCTGTGGTGACTAGAATGCCTCGATATGTACCAGTTCCTGTAGAGGCTCCTAATACCATGATGCTATTAAGGTTTAAAAGAGATTTTGGCATCACTACAGCTATTGTTACTGCTATCACTGTTGCTACTGTGGGAGCTACTGCCTCAGCTATTGCCTTGTCTAGTTCTATACAGACTGCCAATGCCCTGAATAACATCTCAGCCACTGTGGCACAGGCATTGGATACTCAGACCTCTATAAATTCTCATCTCAAAGGAGGCCTTATGATAGTTAATCAACGCATAGATTTAATACAAAAACAGATTGATTCTCTTTGGCAACTAACACAATTGGGATGTGAGTAAAAAATGCAAGGTTTATGTGTTACTTCCGTACAGTATCAAAATTTTACAAAGGCTGATAATCTGTCTAGACAATTGTCAAAGTTCCTCTTACAGGATTGGTCGGCTGAATTTAAAAATTTGATGAGAGAACTGAGAGCGACAATCGTCCACATCAACTCCACTCGGGTGGATCTGAGCCTGGCTACTGGCTTGACTTCCTGGATACAGACGGCTATGGATCATCTTAAGGAGTGGGCGGGCGTAGGCTCTTTGGCGATACTGATGATACTAGCCTGTCTGGTTTGCCTATGGTACATCTACAAAATGAGAGCCACACAAAAGCGTAATACAGCCATGATTATACAAGCCCTTGTCGCCATTGAGGCGGGCCAGTCCCCTCAGGCATGGCTCACTGCCGTAAAGCCTTAAATCTTCACTAAGCATAGTCCCTGCCCACTGAGGTATTCGTTCCACGGATATTAGGGTCTGACAAGTCAGTGACGGAGTTGACGGGTAAGTCTCGGCCACCTAAGACAGGACAGTCCCGAGTGGGGAGGCTGACCCAGAGACGGGTAAGAGTTTGAGCACCGCCCTCCTACAGGCTCAGGCCCACCGTGAGATCCCCAGATATGGGGATTACGAAGCCTTTCCAGGGACTTCTACCAACTTTAGAAAAAATAAAAAAGGGGGAACTGTAGAGAGCTGCGATGTGCCACACCTTAAAGATGGCGCCGGTTTCCGCCTTCCACCAGCCCGACGGTGAGCGCTCTCGGTGGTAAACAAGTCCATATTTGGCTAAGACCGCTGATCTGGCTTGCTTCCGCATACGTGGGCCTCTAAGATAGCACTACGTGGCTTTACTTGATTGGCTGTTCATTTAGTATTTAGCCTGTGGGTTGGGTCTGCCCGGGCATTCAGAAGACTGTTTTCAAGGGACCTGAATAAACTGCTGGAAAAGAGCTTTTACGAGTTGCGTCATCCTTGCTGGTCGAGGGGGACGCGACAATGTTCTGCCATTATGGACTCTAACCCTCTGAAAACAGAAGTACAATCTTAAATATTTCCTTTTTATAATTCCCTTTGTTATGGTATTTTAACACAACAATAGGTAAGTAAACAAGACAACTAAGTAAAAATGTTATGAAGATGTTAAAGTAAGTTGGTTCAGCAGGGCCAGACACTTGGTGCCAAGCCTGAAGACTTAAGTCTATCTACAAGCCTTATAGGTAGAAGGAGAGATATGACTTCAGCAAGCTGTCCCTAGAAATCCATACATAAAGCATGGCAAATTTGTGTGTGTGTTTATATATATATATATATAGGGCATACACATGGACAGATAATAAATAGTTGTTTATTCTTTAAGGAAAAGAGATTATAATCTCTCTCTTCCTAGAGCTTATGTGTTATTAGGGTATAGCAATTGATCTAAAAGTAAGTGTTCAAGGAAGAGATTCTACGAAGTATAAATAACATATTCTGTTGTAGGCCATTATCACACTATTTTGTAAATCTCCCCCCATGCCTTTCAGTTGAACAGTTCTAACTGAAGAAAGCACAGTGATTTGGTTCTTAGAAGAAAAGTAACTTGTTTCTCTGGATTCTTGATCTTTTTGCCCTAGGGACTCCCAGAAATGTAAGAGAGCTTTATGAATCATTTCAGATTCTTTAACTGACCACTCAATAGATACATTTAACATCAATCAACTGTGTGTCATATTAGGAAGCTTGTCATCTCCTTTCCATCCTCTTCTATGAAAAGAGAACTTTCATATGTATGCAGGCAAAATATCCATACACATGGAATATAGATAAAATGTAAAACAATGTTGACCAAGTTTTCATGACATTTGCTGAACTTCTGTTAAGCTTTTTGAGAGGCCTGTTTCCTCACCTATGATCTCTGAAATTTCTCACAGTGGTGTATGTAAGAGAAGACTGGACAGTTCTGGTGACTTCCTTCCTTATGTAACTAATAGAAGAATTTATTCAAATTAGTACCTTTTAAAAATATGAAAATTTACACGATGATATAATGACCAATGGATTATAGTTATTTTTATTCATCCTACTTTTATACATATGTTTTGGCATTGTAATCAGTTACCAAATAACTTTGATTTTTCTTGTATAGATTATCCTAATCTTGATATTTTTTTGTTTATTTGTACTTCAAATTATATCTCCATCAGAGTCCCTCTCTCCACCTCTTCGGGTCACGTTCTCCTACACTCTCCCCCCTCTCCCACATATCCTACTCATCCAGAATGGGTTGACCCTACATATCAGCCCCCCTCAGTTCAACAGTCATATGAGTGATAAGAGCGTACTCTTGCACTGGGGGCCTATATGGCAACTTATTAGGGTAAAGTGTCCCAAACAGGTAACAAGGTCTATGTTCCTTTTCCTTTAGGTGTGTTGGTTGTAAGATAGTATCTTGTACTACATGGCTAAAATCCAATTATAAGTGAATATATGCCATGTGCATCCTTTTGAGTCTAGGTTAGATCACTCAGGACAAGCTTTTCTAGTTCCATCCATTTGGCGGCAAATTGCATGATTTTGTTGTTTCTGATAACTGAGTAGTATTCCAATGTGCAAATATACCACAGGTTTTGTTTTGTTTTGTTGTTGTTTTTTTAATCCATTCTTCGATTGAAAGACATCTGGATTGTTTACAGTTTCTAGCGATTACAAATAAAGCTGCTATGAATATAGAGTCGGAAGTGTCCTTGTGGATGGTGAGGAATCATTTGGATGTATACCAGAAGTTGTATGGCTTTTTACTTCTTGTCTTTATTTTAATTTTTTTAAATCAAATTTAGTGTCTATCAAATATATTTTACACTTTTTACTTTTCTAATAGTGTTAGAAAAGTGTATAATTCAAACCATATTGCCTACCTTATCCATCATGGAGTGGGCTATCTACTGTGACTATCTAGAAGCCTGGATTAACAAGAAAAAACTGTCATAGAGAAAATTATTTTCTCCATTCTTCCATTTTAAAGTGAGCTAACCATTTAAGACATCCATTTTAAATTCATAAGAATGTAGAAGGCATTTAATGAATTGCTGAAGAGTAAAAAATAAAATGCATTGGGATCAGGGCTGAATTAAATAACAGAATAATGACCCATGGCTTTTCATAGAGCAACTTGTTAGAAACAAGAAAATCTCTCTTCAGAACAGTACACATGGTCACTACCTATCCATAAAACTTTACATTCATTTTGATAAACCTCTCAGATTTCTTGAGAGCAGTTGATACATGCAAAGTGTCCCCAGAAATCTCTTATTTTGCCCTGAAGAGATACTAAATATTTGTATTTTTATTGTACTTTAGCTTTACACCTTTTGAATAAGCCCGTTTTTCCATGTGATGTCAATAAATAAATAGTTAAGCAAGTGACAACAAAGAAATGCTCTATGTGTGTTCACTCCAAATGATTCAATTAGTATTGCAATGAATATTTATGAGAACTCCTGGGGACCAATGGCTCTGTTACATAAAGCCATTTGTTTTAGTGTTTTCCTGTATACATTTGGGCAAAGATTAATGAAACACTGTAGTTAGTCCAAAATAAAAGATCCTTTTTATAAACCTATCTTGTAAAAAATATCAATCTCTACATTTAGAGATTTATATTAACAAATTAAAATATATGATAAAAAGTAAATAATCAAATGACTGATATTTCCAATTCTGCCATATGAATAAGGAAGTATTCAAATAAGAACAAAAATCAAACTGAGTTTTTCTCACCTGTTTTGTCATTTTTTAATTATGTCCCTCACATTTCTATTAACTGATGAGCTATAAACTTAGTAAAAAAGCATTTATCAACAAATCAGTTTAATTAAATAAGACAGGTTGTCAGCTATCATTCTGCCAATACGATAGTCACTTTGTTTCCCAGTTTAACTCATAGTTGTCACTTTTGTCTAATTAAATGAAGAGAAAGATAGTGACTAAATAGAAAATTCCTACACAGACACACATGGAAAAATCCTGTTAGGCAAAAAAAAAAAAAAAAAAAAAAATTAAAAATCTGGCTCATTGATTAGTTCTCTCTGAGTTTTATATTGACAACAACCAGTACCAAAACCTGAAGGTATTTGTGCAAATAGGGTCACTGAGAGGTAAAAGGAGACCCTGTCTAATCATCATATGTCATGCAAAGACAGCAATTACTGAAGTAAAACTGAATATTTTTAGATTAAAACTTAGTTGAAAAAATATAAAAGAAGTCTAAATTATGAAAGGAAGATTGACCATATATCCTTGTAGCATTGTATTATATTCTGTGAGAATATGGTTTCTTATTATTGTTATATCTGTATATTTATGCATCAATCAATCTTCATTAGGGAAGCTTGATTTTTCAGGAGGAAGCAAATACACACAGAGTTACATTCAGCAGCATGCAGAGGATGAAAGATTATAGAGTTCTCAGCCACCAATAGGCATGTATACCACACATCTTCCTTCCAAGATTCAATGTGGCAACTTGCAAGAGACCTTACTGGATCAAACCAGAGATATCCCAGAATGGAAGGGGAGGTGGTTATTTAGCTCTATTACTCACTGAGGAGTGATTATTACTAATTGATAGCTATGGGAAAAGGGGGTCTGTTTTCTTTAAGGATCCGACCCTGATAGGCCAAGTGCACTCCAATGGATGACCCCACTCCTAAGAACACATACACAGTACATATTAGAATCGGATAGGTTATTTTAAAAGTAGAGATTACATAAAGTTAGTCATATAGTTTGCTAGATTCAGATCTGGAAGGAGTTAGTGGGAGGAATGGTGGGTGAATATGATCAAAATAATGCATGACATTTTCAAAGAATTTATGAAATAACTTAAAAAGGTCAATTATTTAAATCAAAGTATATTTCATTCATAAATGATAAACTATAGTTACCTGTATGTAAGTACATCAACTATTTCATTGTCATTGATAGGGAGTAGATTGAATTTTATCTGTGGTAAGTGGGTGTCAAAAACAGCACACATAGGCACAGCATTATTTATGGGTATGTCAGCATTCTAAACTAATTACATATAGACCAACTAGATCACAAATTAAAACAATTGCTTATAGAATATATACATGCATCATCATTTACTATAGGAATTGTGGTATTACATAGCTATTGTGAAATTATTCTCACATTAAAAAGGTAATGATTTGTTATAAATTATGTATTTAATAAATGCCTGTACCCATACTATGCAGGAACAAAGAAATGATAAAGTACAATGAAAAATATAAAATGTTAATTTATGTGTACCTATAATCATAATCAAGTGGAAGCAGAGACTTGACAGTAACTGACTATCTCTACTTCTTCAGCAGTAGCCAAATGCAAAAAAGTGCCTCATTTAGGGTGGTGCTCACAAAGCTTTTCCTTCTTCATTCTGGAGGGTTTACTGGCTAGATCTCAGGCAGATATTGTGCTGAGAATCACAGATGCCAGGAGTTCATGTGTGCAACTTCCCCATCATGTCTTGAAAACATTATATTACAACTCTTTTTCTTGATCCTGGCTATTACAATTTTTCCTCTCTGACTTCTGTGACATACCCTAAGATTTTGTGCAGGGAGTGTGTGATATAGACCACCCCATGTAAGGTTGAGCCTTCTTCACTATATCTCTACATTTTGAACAGTTGTGAAACTGTAGTATCCTATGCTCCAATCAATAGTGCCCTACACCCATGCTCACTGAAGAGAAACAATAGGACACAGTATGATTTTTTTTTCAAGAATAGAAGGAACACATTTCCTTGGGAGGAGTTGGGGAGTCTAGACCAATCTGAAGGAGCACCAAGGGATGTGTTTGATTGAAACACATTGTGTTAATGCACAGATTTGCCAAATAATAAATGAAAATTAAAATAACTTGAGGTAGTTAGGAGTTGTTTCAGTTGGCAAAATGCTTGTTGCAAACACACAGCCTGAGTTTTACTCCCAGTACCCATGGAAAAAAAATATCGGTAATATACACCTGTAATCCTAGTAAAGGGCAGTCAGAGACCTAATTATCCCATGGGCTTTAAAATCTTTGAAATGGCTTATTTAGAGACTTTATATCATGAAATGAAGTGGACAGTAATTAAAATAGTCCCCTGACATGGTCCTCAAGCCTCCTTATGCAATCTCCATATCCACATGTTGAACTCACAAGAACAAATGTATGCATATATGTGCATATACAATAACTTGTTGCAAACACACAGCCTGAGTTTTACTCCCAGGACCCATGGAAAAAATATGGGTAATGCATACCTGTAATCCTAGTAAAGGGCAGTCAGAGACCTGACGATCTCTTGGCTCCTCCTTAATTGAAAACTAAGGCCGTGCTTTTGTGCTCATCCATGATGTATTAATGGGTAATAGAAGTTCTTTCTTCTCACAAATAATTAGAAAATATTAAAATATAAACTAAATGTGATGTAGGCACTACTGAGAAAAGAAACAGGAGTTAGTCAATTGACGAGCTGAAAATCTTAAATTATATCATTGAAATAACTAATGCATATTGTACACATTATTATGATAACCAAATTAGCATATACTAAAATATCTTTGTGTGTGTGTACAACCTGAAATGCATTCCCCCACACAAAACACATAGATTTCAAGATCTAAGTTATTCCAACATATTGTTTGTGATTATTATTTTCCAGACATTGTGCTAGTTTCATGATAAGCATTGCTTTTTTGCTTTATTTATTTATTTATTTTTAAATAATTGTATATTCAAGGAGAAGGCAGGCTAAACACTGAAGTAGACATTGGTCAAGTGAAAAATCTCACCCTTAATTGAAAACTAAGGACATGCTTTTGTGCTCATCCATGATGTATTGATGGGTAATAGAAGTTCTCTCTTCTCACAAATAGTTAGAAAATATTAAAATATAAACTAAATGTGTTATAGACACAACTGAGAGAAGAAACAAAAACAGATTTTTATCATTCTACTGGCTTACTTGCTGGAATTGATTTCCAGAACACAACATTAAAAAAAAAAAGAAACAAACATAGCACAACACTGAATTGTTACATACCATTTCTAAAAGAAAGAATAAATATTCCAGCCACTTACAAGGAAGCCAAATATGAAATATAATACAGATGTGAGCAACAGATCTATCATGCTGTTGCTTGAATCAATAGTTTAATACAAGTGATTAATAAACATTGATCTATGAGAGGACTGACAGAATAACTAGAACTACATTTTAAAACATCTAGAGTTTGCATGAGGATTGTATACAATAATGAAGAAATATATTCACAATCACTAAATTGGGAAGAAGGTTTGATTGCTTGGGAATAAAGGAATGAACCAAATGCCTGAACCAAATGCTCATGAGACAGTAGTCAGAGGGTGTTGAGCAATATGTTGCTATTTTATAGATCACAGAAAATCTGTGCCTTATTTCAGTTTTCAGTAAGTTATTGGAAGACTTATTAGTGGGACACAGGAATCTTATTTAATTCAATATCAGTTTGGGTTAACCATAGAGGTAATGTTCTGAGGCAAGAGTCAAAAAAAAAAACTTACTTTTGTTTGTTTTATTTTTACCCCCCACCCCTTATTTTTTTTTTTTTTTTGAGATAGGGTCTTACTACATTGCTGGGACAGGCCTGGAAGTCACTGTACTGATCAAGCAAACCTTCCCTTTTGCCATCCTCTAGCCTATGTCTAACAAGTGGCCAGAATACATACAATAATATGATACAATAGAAGCAACAAACATGAAAACATAAAAATATATGAAAGAATTGACCTTCAGTTGGAAAACTCAAGACTTTATTCAACATTCAAATTCAGGAAACAATCTAATCTTTATGCTCTGCTAATCTATTTCCAATGAGGGTTATTTAATAATTTAAGAATTATCATAGTAATTTACACATATCTTTCATATCCTTACAATTATTAGTAAAACAGCCATTAATATTATTCCATCATGTTTGTAGCCTGACTCCTTTATACAGTAATTAGGATTAAGTAAAGTTTATTTGTGAAGTAATAGTTGAAGATATTCTAAAAGGATAAAATATTTTATCAAATACAAACGTGAATTAATTTAAATATTTTAATAATTAATATGTCACAAAATTCCTTTACAATTAATGTTATAAACCATTCTGTATATGCCCTTTTATATACTATTAGATGTACATCTTAAAGTGGTTTTTTATGAAAGGCAGAATCAAATAACCAAGAAAGAAATATATCTTTATGTACCTCTGAAATTATTGTCAAATATTTTTTTTGTACACAAAAGTGTCTCCTCTGGATTTAAGAATGTGTCCTACAATGGCTGAAGAAGATATGGTTGCTTAAAATGTTCCACACAAATTGGAACAATCTTTATTATAATTTAGTACTTTGAAACAAAAATATTTGACTCTTTTTACGTCAGATGCTAATATAAATTGAATTTGTAGTTTGCAAGATCGATTATTAAATAAGAACAATCAACCTTTGACAACATTGTTTTTAGAGTCCACTTAGTCTTAATGTTACTCAGACAGAAAAGGTCCTCTTAAGCCTACCCCAATCTTAAATTGTACAAGAAAATCATACCATAGATTATTGTGAGTGCTTTCAATATAAACTATGAGTTAAAAAAAACTCAACTACACAGAATGCTGAATACTATTTAGACTATATTAAAATATAGTAAGGATATGAGAGTAAAAACTTGAATATATTTTTATTATTTTTCTTTAAGCATCTATTTAATGATTATCTTAAAATCATTCGTTTTGTTCTAGGCTATCATAATAAATAGGGAACTATGGATATTTCTGGCTTAAAATTATAATCTTTGCTTCCTCCTGCAGCAGATGGGAACAAATACAGAGACCCACAGACAAATTATGCAGAGAGAGAGAGAGAGAGAGAGAAAGAGAGAGAGAGAGAGAGAGAGAGAGAGAGAGAGAATGACTTCGGAACACAGAGCTCTGAGTGGGATGTCTTTAACATAGCCCCTACATACCTCAGGGAACCCCACAGAAGAGAAGGCAGGGTGTACAACCCATAGGGGATGGAGGACACCAGGAGAACACACCCTCTAAATCAACTAAGCAAAACTCCTATGAATTCACAAGGCTATAAAGGACTGAACAAGGTCCTCTCTGTATATGTTATACCTTTCAATTTAGTACTTTTGTGGGATACTAGTTTGTGAATGAGCAGGTCTTTGATTCTTATGCATTCTCTTGGGAGTTTTTTCCTTATGTTTGTTTGCCTTTTCAGCCTTGATGTGATGGCTTTTTTTTTCTCTTATTATATTTTATTTTGTTCACAAAATATGTTTTTCAATTAAATGCAGAAAAATATGTACCAAAATGTGTTTGCAATTCTTTGATGTTTTTCTTTGTTGACAATCATTCAGGAGCTTATTCCCAGTTAATTTCTGCTGGGTAAAGCAGGCACCAGATAAAGGAAATTCTCTTGTGCTCCACCACCTCCAGACTGCTTTACTTTAGAACACACTGTTCCATCAGAGAATCAATACTCATAACTGTCTACATCTAGCTCCTGAAAGTGTTGATCATGACTCCACATGAATCCCATAAGTGAATATTGGGGTAATTAAAAAATATTTCAACTGAAAAAGAGTTCTGAACATGCACAATACAACACATTAAATCCAATTGAAACACGCAGATAAACCAAGTTATTTTTTCATAGGTTTTCATATGCTTTACAATATGTATTTCAGTATTGTTTTTATCCTAAATATGTGCCATGCTTGTCTACATGGTGTATGCTTTCAACCTGGCAAGGCAAACCAGTATGTTCCAAACAATCCAGCTCAAACTTGAGAATATTGGAAATTATGAACTGCAGTGTTTTTCAGAATTGATAAGTTTTTTCTGCCTTCACAGAAATAGAATCATTTAGTTAAAACAGACTTTTCCTATTTTTCTACCTTCTTTTCTCAAAGTATATGAAATTAGCACAACTATGACTGATATGCTAGAAGGTTTTATTTTAAAATTGTGTTTTCAGCTGCTAACATGAGTTTCATAAAATATTTCAATGAAGTTTGGCTTGAGTTTAAGGAGATATTTTCAAACATATTTGAATGGTCCTCAGAATAATTTTTCTATATCTTATTTTACTACGTGTGAGTTACAGCATTAAATTATGATCATTGTATATTAATGCAAAATTAAGATTGTATTGGACTACATTGGTATTGATCTTTGTATATTGATACAAAATTAAGATTATATTTAGCCACAATGGTATTGACCCTTGTATATTGATGCAAAATTAAGATTGTATTGGGCTACATAGGTATTGATCTTTGTATATTGATACAAAATTAAGATTATATTTGGCTACATTGGTATTAATCTTTGTATATTGATACAAAATTAAGGGTAATGCTTCTTTTTTTTTAATACTTTATTTTTTTTCTTCAAGTTACATCTCAGTAACAAACCCCTCCCTATTCCCCCTTCCTATCCGCCCTTCCACCCTCTTCCCCCCAGAAGTTTCCCCTTTCAGTCCAACAGATGGTTCCTTCTCTTATAACAGTAAGTATTATACAAAACAATAGATATAAATATGCCACATTTATGAGAGTTAAATGGCCCAGTATACATTCCCATTGTCCACTTTATACATATTTGGCCCCTGACTTTAACATTCTACTATCTAACCAACTCCATGAGTTTAAAGGTCTATATGTGACTCAACATTCATACTATCTTGCAACACACTTTTAAGAGTATCTTCTTAGATCTATAGCACCCTCTTGATTCCTAAACAACTCAAAATTTAACTATGAGACTCTAGCTGTCTATTCTTCAACCACCTCAGAGACCTGAGAGGGATAAATGTATTTGCTTATATAGGAAGTGCAGGGCCTGCAGCTTCCAAAACTAAGAAAGAACATACCAATGTCTGCCTGGACAGTTCCCATTTTCTTTCCATACATTCCAGCATCAATCTTCAGCCATTGGGTCCTGTTTCTCTGACAGACATTTGTTGTAGAGCAGGGATTATGAAGGACTTACCTACCCTGTCTTGGCAGAGTTAGGCTGTCGACTTCCCTGCTACCAAGTTTTGTCCTTTTTGGACAGAAGTCTGTCTGCAGTTGGTGCAAGGGGTTTTTACATGCCAAGAGAAAGGCTTGCCACTAATTCAACCATCTTACAGTGGAGGTTCTTCGATGCTTATCTTCTACTTGGAGTAGAATAGGGGGTGCTGTCAGGCACTGATATGTCTCGATATAAAAAAAAATCTTGATTTAGGATAACATCTTTGAATGCCATATTCTGCAGATCTCTAGGGGTTTTTGAAGATGCCCTATCCATCTCTTGTATTTAGATAAGCAAATGTTGCTTGTCTCTTAGCAACTTGATTACTGGGTAGTTTAGAGAATATCTGTGATAGACTGTCATAGTAGCTAACAAAGTGACATGTTTGCATGACTAGGAGTTTGTTTTAACTATCCTAGACCGTTTTAGATGGTTGGTATCAAGAGGTCAGAGCTTCACATTTTATTTTTAAGTATCTCTAGGTATGATACCATTGGGAAGCATTACCTTTAAATTTGTATCAATATACAAAGATCTATTCAATTGTGGTTAAATGTACTCTTAATTATGTATCAGTATACCAAGATAAATGCCTATGTAGCCCAATGTAATCTTACTATTACGTCCATATGCAAGGGTCAATACCATTGTGGCCAACTATAATCTTAATTTTGTATCAATATACAAAGATCAATACCGATGTAATCCAATACAATCTTATTTTTGCACAATAAACAATGGTCAATACCACTTTAGCCAAATAAACTACTAATTTTGCATCAATATACAAAGGTATAAGGGCATATTCAATAATCTGCCCCTTCTTCTTGGACCTTCCTGTGCTATGTCTATATCTCATTTTTCTCAAGGCCATGCACTCCTACATAGGAGAGGAAGAAGGATACAGAAAAGGAAAAGTAGGAATTCCCTGGGGCTAACCCCCAAAACCCATTAAGACAGGACCATTTATCAGTTTGTAGTCTCTTCCCCTACATAAAAGAGTTTTCAGTTATCCTTCAAATAACCAAAAAGAAGAGCGGAGAAACACCCTCCCCACCCTCTGTGCATGGGACGTCGCTCTCTTAAAGTGACTTCCTGCTGATTTGGGTCGTAGTATACCTGTTTGGGGCCCCAACCCAAATGGGAAAAATGATTAAAAATGTTAGTACACTCCTTTTATGTTCAGTCCTTCTGTTCTCAGCTGTTTAGATGACCTAAGGGGTTTGTAGGCAGAAGCTGATCTTGCAGGCTTCACTGAGGTTCCTGCCGGGGCATTCTGTAGAGCTGAGTGGTCCCAGTGACATTGGATTGCTGTGGTGGTTGCAGGCCCCCGATGGAGTCAGCTATTGAGGAAGTCTGCCAGGCAGAATCAACTGGGTCACTCGTCCTCCTTGGAGCCTGATTCTGCTCTCTGCTGAGGATTCCGCTGTCCAGCCGTCCCCGGGCTCCCCTAATGGACACTTTGATTCTCCTAGAACGATAAGAACAGAGCCCTGCCCCAATCCCAACCCTAGGACAATTGCCCTCTTTTTTTTGGGGGGGATGGGGGGGCTAGGTAGTACTTCTCCTGAAGCTAATTTGGCCCTCTGACAACATACAAAGCATTATCTTTCAATCTGGGTTAAAGAAGAAATCATTCTGTCACCTTGGAGCTAAACCAGCTCTAGTGTATATATTTTGAGATCCCAAAGGACAATCTGCATGCATCGAGAAGGCCTTTTGTAAGTAGCCTCCAAACTTAGGTCCCTCCAAATCCCATGTGTGTGTCTCTGAACTCTAATTATTGGGATAAGGGACCTGTGTTTCCCATCTGAAGGGATCAAAGATGTGTTCCACCACTCCTGGATCGAAGTCTTTCTCTATTTAGAGTTTGCCCTGCCTCAGGCTGACCCTGAGCTCCGGGATCTGCCCATTTCTGTCTCCAGTGTGCTGGGAGCTGGGACCAAGGGTGTACTCTTCTTGAATGGTGGGACCAAGAGTATGCACCCTCACCACCCCGCTCCGTATGACTCCAGAATTCATAAGACTACCAACTCTACGGTGTTCCCCCCCCCAGTCTCCACTGAAGTCAAAGGCATGGGCCAATACCACATTTCTCTTGTATTTTACCTTAGCTCCACGTCTTCTCTACACCTGGAGGTCTGCAACACCAGGCCGAATGGCTGTATCCTCTGTTCCATTCACAGTGTTTCAGCCCTGCCCCCTGCTTTTTTTTTTATTTAATACATTTATTTGTTTGTTGCTTCAGGTTACATCCTTATCATATTGTCCTCTTTTCCCGCTTCCCAGCCCCACCCTCACATGCTCTACCCCCTGACCCTTCCGTCTTGTTCCTCTGGGGTGGAGTGTCCCTGCCTAACATTCTCTCACCACAGATCAGGAGTCATAGGAGGGCCAAGAGCCTCTTCATTCACCGGGGGCCTACGAGGCAGTACTGCCAGTGAATGGTGTCTCATTGCTACTGGGGGAATACTAAAAAAAAGACCAACAAACACAGAAACCCACAAAAACAAAGAAAATCAACAAAAAAAAGAGAGGAAAAAGAGAAGGGAAAAGGAAAAAGAAAAAAGAAAAACAGAAGGAAAAAGAAAAAGATAAAAAATAATTACGTCCTTGTTCCTTTTGGTGTGTTGGTTGTAGTACAGATATCCTGTACGATATAGTTAAAATCCTACTATAAGTGAATAGATGCCATGTGCATCCTTCTGAGACTGGGTTAGCTCACTCAGGATGAGCTCCTCTAGATCCATCCATTTAGTTGCAAATTGAATGATTTCATTGTTTCTGATAGCTGAGTAATATTCCATTGTATAGATGTACCACAATTTTTTAATCCATTCTTCAGTTGAGGGACATCTGGGTTGTTTCCACTTTCTAGCTATTACAAATAAGGCTGCTATGAACATAGATGAGGAGACTTCCCTATGTCTCCGTGAGAGGTCCTTTGGGTGTATACCCAGAAGTGGTATGGCTGGGTCCTGAGGCAAGGTTATTCCTAGATTTCTAAGATATCGCCAGACAGACCTCCATGGTGGTTGCACAAGCCTGCACTCCCACCAGCAACGGAGTAGGGTTCCCCTTTCTCCACACCCTCGCCAGCATGCACTATCATTTGAGCTCTTTATCTTAGCCATTCTAACAGGTGTTAGGTGGAATCTCAGGGTCGTCTTGAGTTGCATTTCTCTGATGATTAAGGATGTTGAACATTTCTTCAGGTGTCTCTCAGCCCTTAGGGATTCCTCCTTTGTGAATTCTCTATTTAGCTCCATCTCCCATTTTTTGATTGGATTATTTGGATTCTTGGCATTTAGTTTCTTGAGTTCTTTGTAGATTTTAGATAATAGCCCTCTATCAGATGTGGGGTTGGTGAAGATTTTCTCCCAGTCTGTTGGTTGCTGTTTTGTTCAAATGACAGTGTCCTTTGCTTTACAGAAGCTTTTCAGTTTCATGAGGTCCCATTTATTGATTGTTGATCTCAGGTCCTGAGCTGTTGGTGTTCTGTTCAGGAAGTTGTCACCTGTGCCAATGAGTTCGAGGGTTTCTCCTAATTTTCCTTCTAGTATCTTTAGTGTGGCTGGCATTATGTTAAGGTCTTTGATCCGCTTGGAATTAAGTTTTGTACAAGGTGATAGGTATGGGTTTAATTTCATTCTTTTGCACGTGGACATCCAGTTGGACCAGCACCATTTGTTGAAGATGCTGTCCTTCTTCCATTGTGCGTTTTTGGCTTCTTTGTCAAAGATTAGTTGGCCATAGGTGTGTGGATCCATGTTTGGGTCTTCAATTCGCTTCCATTGAACCACTGGTCTGTTTCTATACCAGTACCATGCTGTTTTTATTACTGTTGCTCTGTAGAACAGCTTGAAATCTGGGATGGTGATACCTCCAGATGTTTTTTCATTGGACAGGATTGATTTAGCTATTCTGGGCTTTTTGTTGTTCCATATGAAGTTGAGACTAGCTTTTTCCAGGTCTATAAAGAATTGTGTTGGTATTTTGATAGGAATTGCATTAAATCTATATATTGCTTTTGGTAGGATAGCCATTTTTATTATGTTGATCTTACCTATCCATGAGCATGGGAGATCTTTCCATCTTCTAAGGGCCTCTTCCATTTCTTTCTTCAGGGGCTTGAAGTTCTTGTTATATAGGTGCTTTACATGCTTGGTTAGAGTTACCCCCAGGTATTTTATGGTGTTTGTGGCTATTGTGAAGGGGGTTGTTTCCCTTATTTCTTTCTCGGTATATTTGTTTGTTGTATAAAGAAGGGCTTCTGATTTTTTTGAGTTAATTTTGTATCCAGCCACCTTGCTGAAGTTGTTTATCAGCTGTAGGAGTTCTTTGGTGGAGTTTTTGGGGTTGCTTATGTATACTAACATATCATCTGCGAATAGGGATAATTTGACTTCTTCATTTCCAATTTTTATCCCTTTGATCTCCTTTAGTTGTCTTATTGCTCTAGCAAGGACTTCAAGTACTATATTGAAGAGATATGGTGAAAGTGGACATCCTTGTCTTGTCCGAGTTTAGAGGAAATGCTTCAAGCTTCTCTCCATTTAATTTGATGTTGGCTACTGGCTTGCTGTATATTGCCTTTATTATTTCTAGGTATGGTCCTTGTATGCCCGTTCTCTCCAGAACTTTTAGCATGAAGGGTGTTGGATTTTGTCAAATGCTTTTTCTGCATCTAGCGAGATTATCTTGTGGTTTTTTTCTTTCATCTTGTTTATGTGGTGAATTACATTGATAGACTTTCGTATATTGAACCATCCCTGCATTCCAGGGATGAAGCCTACTTGATCATGGTGTATGATACTTTTGATGTGTTCTTGAATTCGGTTTGCTAGTATTTTATTAAGTATTTTTGCATCTATGTTCATGAGGGAGATTGGTCTGAAGTTCTCTTTCTTTGTTGGGTCTTTGTGTGGTTTAGGAATCAGAATGACAGTGGTCTCATCGAATGAGTTTGGCAGTGATCTTTCTGTTTCTATGTGGTGGAAGAGTTTGAAAAGTAATGGTGTTAGTTCCTCTTTGAAGGTCCGGTAGAATTCCGTGCTAAAGCCATCTGGCCCTGGGCTTTTTTGGTTGGGAGATTATTAATGACTGTTTCTATTTCCTTAGGTGTTATTGGGCTGTTTAAGCTGTTAATCTGATTTTCATTTAGTTTTGGTTGGTGGAATTTATCGAGGAAATTGTCCATTTCGCTTAGGTTTTCAAATTTAGTGGAATATAGATTTTTAAAGTAATGCCCGAATATTTTCTGGATCTCCTCAACGTCTGTTGTTATTTCTCCCTTTTCATTTCTGATTTTGTAGATTTGTGTTCTTTCCCTTTGCCTTTTAGTTAATTTGGCTAGGGGTCTGTCTATTTTGTTGATTTTCTCGAAGAACCAACTCTTGGTTTCATTGATTCTTTGTATAGTTCTTTTTGATTCTAAGTTGTTGATTTCAGCTCTAAGTTTGATGATTTCCTGTCTTCTGCTCTTCTTGGGAGTGTTTGTTTCTTTTTTTTCCAATTCGCCCAGCTTAGCTGTTAGTTCACTAATATGAGCTGTCACAATTTTCTTTTTGAAAGCACTTAGTGCTATGAACTTTCCTTGTAGCACAGCTTTCAATGTATCCCATAGGTTTGGGTATGTTGTGTCTTCATTGTCGTTGGATTTTAAGAAGTCTTTGATTTCCTTCCTTATTTCTTCCCTGACCCAGTGGTCATGCAGTAAGGAGCTGGTCAATTTCCATGTGTGTGTAGGCTTTCGGTTGATTCTTTTACTGTTGAAGACCAGCTTTATTCCGTGGTGGTCTGATAAGATACAAGGTGTTATTTCAATTTTCTTGTATCTACTGAGACTATCTTTGTGACCAATTATGTGGTCGATTTTGGAGAAGGTTCCGTGGGGTGCTGAGAAAAATGTGTATTATGTTTGGGTGAAACGTTCTATAGATATGTTAGGTCCATTTGTTTCATGATCTCTGTTAGACTCAATATTTCTCTGTTTGTCTTCTGTCTTGATGATCTGTCCTTTGCTGTGAGTGGGGTGTTGAAGTCTCCCACTACTAATGTGTTGTGATCGACGTGCGCTTTAAGTTTTAGAAGTGTTTCTTTTACGAAAGTAGGTGCCTTTGTATTTGGGGCATAGATGTTCAGTATTAAGATTTCCTCTTGATGAATATTCCCTTTAATGAGTATATAGTGCCCTTCTTTGTCTTTCTTCATTAACTTCAGTTGGAAGTCTGTTTTGTTTGATTTTAGGATGGCTACTCCAGCTGCTTCCTGGGTCCATTTGCTTGGAAAACCTTTTCCCAGCCTTTTACTCTGAGGCAGTGTCTATCCTTCGTAGTTAGATGTGTCTCTTGTATACAGCATAAGAAAGGGTCTTGCTTGCGGATCCACTCTGTAAACCTATGTCTTTTTATCGGGAGTTGAGTCCATTGATGTTGATGGATATTAGTGACCTGGGGTTGTTTTTTCCCATTAGTTTGGTATAGGTGGTGGTCCTGTGTCTCTTTTGGTTTAGTTGCTGAGGGGTTTTCTATTCCCTTTGTTTTCTTGGGTGGAGTTTTCTTGTCTGGGTTGGGATTTTCCTTCTAGGATTTTCTGTAGGGCTGGGTTTGTGGGTAGATATTGTTTAAATTTGATTTTGTCATGGAATATCTTGTTTTCTCCAACTATGTTGATAGAGAGTTTTGCTGGGTAAAGTAGTCTGGCTGGGCACCTATGATCTCTCAGGACTTGTAGTATATCTGACTAGTCCCTTCTGGCTTTTAAAGTTTCTGAGGAGAATTCAGGTGTAATTCTGATGGGTCTGCCATTGTATGTGACTTGACCTTTTTCTCTTACAGCTTTTAATATTCTTTCTTTGTTCTGTACATTTGGTGTTTCAATTATTATGTGGCGAGAGGAGTTTCTTTTCTGGTCTAATCTGTTTGGTGTTCTGTAAGCCTCTTGGATTTTTATTGGCATCTCTTTTTTTCAGGTTTGGGAAGTTTTCCTCTATGATTTTGTTGAAGATATTTCCAGGACCTTGGAGTCGGGAGTTCTCTCTTTCCTCTATACCTATAATTCTTAGGTTCCGTCTTTTCATTGAGTCCTTGATTTCTTGGATGTTGTGGGTGAGAGATTTTTTAGCCTTCTCATTTTCTTTGGATGTTGTACTGATTTCTTCAACTGCATCTTCCATGCCTGAGATCCTGTCTTCCATCTCTTGCATCCTATTGTTCATACTCACATCCGTAGTTCCTGTTCTCTTCCCTTGGTTTTCCACTTCCTCTTTTAACTCTGACTGTGTTTTCTTTATTGTTTCTATTTCTAATTTCATGTCTTGTATGGTTTTGTTCATTTTGTACATTTCCTTCTCCAGCTTGCTTGTTTTTGTATGAAAATCTTTCATGGTTTTTTCCTTTTCCTGTTCAAGCTCTGTCACCTTGGCTTGGAACTCTTTAATGGTGTTGTTCCTTGTTTTGATTTGTAGAATTGTGGCTTCTTTGAATTCCTTCATAGATTTAAGTTCTTCTTCCAGGGACTCTATCACTTTCCATAATGCAGAATTGTCAATGTTTTCATGTGTTTCTGTTGGTGTGTGGTCATCCAAATTGGATGAGCTAGGATGATTCTGCTTTGTTAGAGTCATAATTCCTTGATTTCAATTTTTTTTGACCTTTCGCCATTGGATGCATTTAGCTGTCTGTTTTCTGTTCTTGGAACCACAGTGGATGATTTGGTGCAGGGAACAAGTTACTTGGCTATCTGTCGTTGCTTACAGGGGGATTTCAAGGTCACTGTGGTTTTAATCCCCTGAGGCACTGTGAGCTGGTGCAGCCTATTCCCAGGTTGTGAGTAATGGACCAGGATTGTTTCACTGCTCCCAATTCAGACTTCCCTATGTTGCACTCTGAGTTATCAGCCTGTAATGGTTCTGATAGTATGGGCCTGTTTGCCCAGGCACAGATTCTGTGGGCTTTGTTTGTCGACACAGAGGCTGACAGGGTCTGGCTCCACACCTAATGTGTCTGGATTTTCCAGGATACAGCTATGGACCCGATTTCTGGTTTCTCTCTAGGCTTCTTGCCACAGGGCTGGACTCTGTGCCTGATTCCCTTCCTGTCTGTGCCGCCATGGATCCCGTGGGTTCCCCAAGCCCCGGATCCTCTGGTTGCCTGAATGGACCTCTCGCCCCAGCAGCTCAGCTGTGGGTGCACGGATCCCTGGCCCCGCCCACGCCTGTCTCTCTCCCCAGATGACCTGCCGTGTGTTCGCAAGGATTTGGCCCTGCCAGCCGTGCTCTCTCCCCAGCTGCGCTACCGTCAGTGTGCGGGATTCGGCCCCTCCCACCCGCCTTTGTGTTCCCAGCTTCCCGCGCTCTCTTGGAACCTCCTGCCCTTCGCTTCACAAGCAGCTGCGGACCACCCGCTGAGCCCCCTGTTTGTTCCTTGCTAAGCCTTCCACTATCTCGCAAAGTTTTTTAAGTGGGTATAAGTTCAACCTGATGTGTGGGGAGCCCAATAGGCCAGTGATCTATGGCCAAGTGGACCCTGATTCTGCCTGCTGTAAGTTGGGATCGATCTTACCAGGTGCCTCTCCAGACGGGTCCCGGGTTTAGTGGCTGTGAGAGATGGGGAGAGCCATGCCCTGGGACTTTTAATAGTCCCTTGGGAGCTGTGAGTGTTCCTGGGGGTGGGTCTAGCCCCTCCGGTTTTTGCACAGTGCCCAATAACTCTGTGTTTTTTATGGCTCTTCCCCCTTCCCCCCACATTCAAAATGCGTCAGTGTAGGTCGCCGCCATCTTGGCCCGCCCCGGGGTAATGCTTCTTAAAGGTATTGTACCTAGTAATGCTTAAAAATGAAATGTAAAGTTTTGGCCTCTTGATACCAAACATCATAAACTGCTTAGGATAATTAAGAAATGGAAACTAATAGTCATGCAAGCATGTCATTTTGTTAGTTACTATGACAGTCTATCACAGTTATTTTTCTAAGCTACTCAGAAATCAAGTTGCTAAGAGACAAGCAACATTTGCTTATCTAAATATAAGAGATAGATAGGGCATCTTCAAAAACCTCAAGAGATCTGTAGAATATGGCATTCAAATATGTGTTCTTATATTAAGATTTTTTGATATCGAGACATGTCAACTCCTGACAGCATCCCCTATTCTACTCCAAGTAGAAGATGAGCATCGAAGAATCTCCAGTGTGAGATGGTTGAATTAGTGGCATGCCTATCTCTTGGCAAGAAAAACCCCTTGCTTCAACTGTAGAAAGACTGCTGTCCAAAAAGGACAAAACTTGGAAGCAGGTAAGTTGACAGCCTAGCTCTGCCAAGACAGGGTAAGCAAGTCCTTCATAATTCCTGCTCTACAATCAATGTCTGTCAGAGAAATGGGACCAAACGGCTGAAGATAGATGCTGTAATGTATGGAGAGAAAATGGGGACTGTCCAGGCAGCCACTGGTATGTCATTTCTTAGTCTTGGAAGCTGCAGGCCCTGCACTTCCTATATAATCAGATAGATTTATCCCTCTCAGGTCTGAGATGGTTGAAGAATAGATAGCTAGAGTCTCATAGTTAAATTTTGAGTTGTTTAGGAATCAAGAGGGTGTTCTGGATCTAAGAAGATATTTTTAAAATTGTGAGGCAAGTTAGTGTGAAAGCTGAGTTAGATATAGAACTTTAAACTCATGGAGATGGTTAGATAGTAGAATGTTAAAATCAGGTGCCAAATACATACGGCCTGGACATTGGGAATGTATGCTAAGCCATATAACTCTCATAATTGTCGCCTATTTATTTATGTTGTTTTGTATTGTATTTATAGTTATAAGAGAAAGAACCATTTGTTGGACTGAAAGGGAGAGCTGTTGGGGGGGGGAAGAAATACCTTAAACTAAAAAAAAGGGGGGGAAGAGGATGGGGTGTTGAGGGGGAGGAAGGTGGAAGGGTGGGACTGGAGGGGGAAGTAGGGAGGGGATTGTGATTGAGATGTAACTTGAAGAAATAAAAAATAAATTATTAAAAAAAATAAAAAAAATCAGACAAAAGAAAAAAAGCATTAAATTAATGTCAACATATCAATCAACTTGGGAAAGTTTAACAATAAACTATGCCTGCTATGTGATGTAATGCTTTGTGTAATTACATAAACACAGCCATCTAACAAGTATGTACATTCTCTTTAATCTTTAAAAAACAAATATTTATATGATATAAAATAATTATTTAATGTAAATTTATTAATTATTAAAATATTTTCATCAATTTTGTGCACTTGGTTCATGTCTATATTCCCTGGACATATAATGCTTGGGAGATGAAATAAAGTACTTGCTTCCAATTATGAGAAGTTGAGACTCAAAACCCACTTGGGAAATAATTGGTCATGATCATAGATGCACTAATAATCCAAGTTTTTAAGGGCAGAGAAGTCAGATCATTGGCCTCTCTGTCCAGCTACGAAAGTACTTGATATATTCTGGCCAGTGCAAAATCTTTTTGCAAAGAAAAAAAATAAAGATGAAATATATTTTAAAACTGTCCTATGGCTCACATGAATGTGCCAAAACATACATACATATATCTGTACACACACACACACACACACACACACACACACACACACACACACACA
>CAJQZJ010032563.1:385118-448694 GCA_907164525.1 Lophiomys imhausi
ACACACACACACACACACACACACACACACACACACACACACACACAAACATTTTATCAGAATAAAAGGGGTCACAAGGAGAAAATCTTAAGGTGTAGTCTAGAAAATCCTAATCCAAATCTCTTTTCCTGCCCAAGTGTCTGAGTGCACTGGGGTATTTCTTTACTTCTATTGATCTATGTATGGTAAAGTTTCTTTTTTTCACATTTTCACAAACTTCCTTCTATACTAGAAGTATTACGGTTCCATTACATTATCTGCTAAACCCCCTTTCATCTCCAACTTTGTTTAGTTTACTTCGAGTGTGTTTCCCTGCATTGAAAATATTAAGAGGCTAACTAACACTTTTACTGAATGTATAGCTCTGCTAGGTCTCTTAAGCCAAAAGAAAATATCAGACAACGAATCAGAGCATGTAACCTAGTTCCAGGATGCCTAATGCAAAGATGTGGAATATAGACAGCAGTCAGTTTGAAGCTGAATAGTTAGTGAAATAAGTAGCTGTTTTTAAAATGGTAGCTATTCATCCTTAATGTTTTTATCAAGGATTTAGTAGAAGACTTTTTCATATTATTTTTGACTTGCTGATTTACTGGGCAATTATTCAGTAATTTTTTGTAATAGAGCCATAACTTTCAAAGGTCCAAAGGGAAAGAACACCAATATCCCCAAGCTTATATCCTTCAGGATATAGATAAGAAATCAAAAGATAAATAAGCATAATATTCAGTGGAGAAAACAATAGTCATGATATATACAAGTGTATTTGGATTTACACAGAAAATTCTAAAGGGACTCCAAGACCAGTATAAAAATAGTAATAATTGTACTAAATCATAATAGACTGAATGAATAAAATGTTAAAAGACATTCAAGAACATTAATTAAATATTAAAAGGAAATTGATTGCTTGAAATGCAATGAAAATTTATATCTTATAACTCTTGTGGTGTCAAGAATTTAGAGGAAAAAAATAGAAACTGAGCACAAAACTGAGGAGCACACTGTCAACAAAACAAAGGAAAGCCAGAGAAGAGAGAAGGTCAAGGAAAAATGTAATATAGGACATAAATCAGATAAAGCTGATTCAGATGTGATAGAGTAAGTCTGGTTTGCATAACTGTTACCAAAGTACTGGGCAGAGGGGATGCTGAGGCTGGAGAACATGCATTTGAACCAGCCAGGGCTAGTAGGAAGACCCCCTCCTCAGGCCTTACGTAATGGATAGTCTGTTTCCAGTTCCTCCACAGCCTGGTTCTCCATTTTGAAAACTTTAAACTTCAGTAGTTACTGCCAGCATGAGCTATGTAGTGATCTTCCAGAGTCCGTCTTCATTGGAAAAGATTGAACACCATGTCAGTTGTGCAATATTGTCTCATTAGTTACTAATTCTTCCTAATGCAGTCTAGTAAGATAAAAAATTCCTTGCTCAATGTTAGTAGTATTAGAAAATAATGAATAAGCTTTATACAATAAGTGCTTCCCTGTCTCTGTAAGACTAGAGAACTCAATGCTTAGTTTGTCTCTTTGAAATCACCAAGTTCACTGTAGTTAAAATTACCTTATAGCATAGTTCTTAGGGTATAATCCTCATAACAGTCATATACCTAACTAGGGAACTTAGTACAGTGAATGTTCAAGGTTGTCACTGAAGACTTACTGAGTAGGACCTTCTGGCAATGAGGTCCAACTATCTATTTCAACAAACCTGATGGAGCCTGAAATTACAAATAAGGGAAAAAAGTCACCTGCTCCTCCCAGAATTATAAGCATAGCATTTAAACTAACACTGTGTAGGAGAAGAGCACTGGACCAGTATATGTACTGTAGCTGAGTGAAAAGTTAGAGCTAAGCACATCTGATTCACATCCTACCTGCCCAACATGAAATCTGATGACCTTGATATTTTCTCCACTTTGTTTTTGAGAAATTCTGTCAGTCAATGAAAGACAAAATTCAGAGAGTAAATATGCATGTGATCTAATGACCATTTAACAACTGCTATCATCTTTCCTTCCAGAATAATCTTTAAATAGTATATGCCCTGTTTTTATTATGTATTAGAAAAGAAACAATCTTTTGGGACTATTTCATTGCTTTAAAATTGCTGCTGAGGATATTACTCAAATGTATTCATAAAACTCTCTTCTCAAAGTTCTTAAATTAGGAATATCTGAAATATAGCATGCAATTCAAACACTTTTGTGCAAAATATCAATTATATTTTTAAATGTAGAATTTATAGATTTATAGGCATTAAAATATTGTGAATAATTTTACACTCCAAAGAAAACTAAAATATATTCAACACAGCTCTGTGGTAGAAATTAAGTCTTTTTAGTGAAATGAGTAGGCAGTTCAGATTAGCATCTGGCAGCCCATGAGGAGGATCTTGGCATTCCTTTGGTTTATTGATATGGACAAAAAGCAAATTGTGGCCAGATGATATGCCTGTTGAAGGGGGATGACTAAGAAACTGTGCAAGCCACACAGATGATGTCAGTGGAAATAAACTGGCATTGAGAACTTGCAAAGTGAAAATATAAAATAATATGTAAGTATATAAAATGTATTTAAGGGTCTTAAAGATGCATAGAACTACCCAACAAACTTATCCCCTTCACTCGTTATAATTGTTTAATATTGAAATCAAATCTGTAAATCAAAGTTCCTACTATTATTTTCATCACTGACATTTTTCTTTGTTACAATGATATTACTCTAAAATCGGTCCACTTACATATTATTCTATATTTTCTCAGCAATCCTAACAGTGTTAGAATGAATTAGAGCCACTTTATCTGTTCTCTATTTGGAAATTAAGTCAGTTACAAGATTGATGGAAGAGTTTATATTCTCAAGTCAACACTAGGAAACCTCCATTTTAACAATGTGTGGTATTCAGGAAAATGAGTCAATAAATACAACTGAAATCCTACACACACACCAAAAAAAAAAAATCTAGTATGGTTTTATTTAGTTTGATAATTCATACTGAAGGAGAGGTAAAAAGAATCTAATTGTACATGAAAAATTCTTGCTGTGAATTTCTGCCATTTTCCCCTGGGAATTCTTAGCATCAATCTTTGTAACACTGTGTTCAAACTTTTAGTATCCTTTCTCATTATGTGTTTATTTTTACTTTCTTTGAACTACATCTCAAGTGAGGAAACTTTGCTACCAAGAGGCAGGTAACTTGAATAGAGCTAGGGGGTCCAAGAAAACATTAAGATAGCTCTAATAAAACAGACACTCACAGGATAACATGAGACCTTCTTGTTGCTGTTTTAAAACACACACAGATTCAGGACTGACACAAAGTTGAAGAATGTTTGGATTTTTAGCTATCCATTCTGAATATATCATTTTCAGTGATATATTTCATTGATTATAATCTTTAATGTCCCATTTTTTCCCATAGTTATTTATTTGCTGTAAATTTTCTAATTGCTGCTTTTACCTACATGATTAATGGTCTTAGTAGTTTAACTTCTGCTTTTATTTATAAATTTACTATCAACTTCATTGTAATTTCTCATATGTTCTGAGATTTAATATAATGTCTGCACTTGCAGATGATTGCTAATATTTCCTTTCTTAATATAAATTGTCAGTTTTAAAAGGTAAAACTTGAACCTCTTATAATTAATTTTCTAATTATGTATGAGTTATCAACTTTATTTTTTTAATGTTTCTTATAGCTCTATTCAGTGTCATCAATATTTATTTAACATACACTTATTTGTGTAATTTTTAAAGATTTAATATAGTTTCATTTTATGAGTATGTGTTGGTGCCTGTCTGTGTGTATGAATATGTGTTGGTGCCTGTCACTTGTGGGGAGTGGCCTGAAAGGCCAGCAGAGGGTGTTTGATAATTTGAAACTGAACTTTTAGGTGGATATGAGATAACTGATGTGCATGTTGAGAACTTCTCTGCAAGAGCCACAGTACATTGTAACTGCTGAACCATTTGGCTCTTATCCATATGTTTATAATAATGTTCTAATCATTTGAAAACAAAAGTATCATGTAATTTATTTGTATACTTAGTAGTCTACTATGTTGGAATATATGTAAATATATGCATATATGAGTTATTACAAACTCTTTATTACTTCAGTGTACACATCCATAAAATTGCAGGAGATAATGGTTGGATTTTTTTTCTTTCTTTCCTTCTTTTTTTTCTTTCTTTCCTTCCTTCCTTTCTTTTTTTTATTCTTTCCTTTATTTCTTCCTTTCTTTAAATTTCTTTTTTGGCATCAAGTATCCAAACTAGCAAAGTCATTTTGTTTGCTCTAAGCAACAATTGTAATGTTTTTAGTATTTTCTCAATCTAAATAACCTGAGTATTGTCAATGAGGTAATTGATTATAGTTTTATAAAGAAATGAATAAAAACATCCAAAAATAAGAATATATTTTCAATATATGAGATATGAAACATTAATATTGGTTAGAAAATGTGAATCAGATTACAATGAGATAACAGTTCATAATTATTTAGCTGTTACAAGCAGCCAATGCATTATTGTTTCAAGTGTTGGTAAACTACTACCTAATGTGTCTTAAAATTGTTAGTATTTATGACATGTACAGTGGTACAAATTTTGACATGTAGTGTGAATAACATCAAACACTTGTCTGGCATATAATCAGCAATTTTACTTTTGGGTACATTTCTCCTTAAACAGAGATAAAGGACATATACACATTCTCATAAACTACTTTTGCAACACCAAAAAAATTGATAAAATAATGTAACTATCTACTGAATGAAAACCTAATTTGAGAATAATAATTTAAGAAAAATCAGATGTACAAAATGAACTTTCACACATGTGGACATAAGTGGTTTTACCTTCATACATTGGACCAGATCATTCTTTAAAGATAGTAAGTAGTAAAAATGTGGTAGACTCTGAGGGATTTAGAGATATGGATACTATTTGTAGTTCATACATAAAGTACACATATTTGTGAGAGAAATCTGGAAATACAGAACCATGTGAATGAAAGGGAAAATAGCAGCAAGGAAGAGGCAAGGACATTATTAATTGAGCATATTAATACATATATATTATGGTGGATATTTCCAGTTTGTATTACATAAACATTCATTTGTTTAAAATAATAATAAAGTAATAGTTCTTGCATGTAGGTAGGGTATTTTGAAAGTAGGTATAAAGCTCTAGATTCAATCTTGATTACCATTTACGCTAAAACATTCTTGCCAAGAAGTCAGGAAACAGAGGACAACAGAAAGGGAAGTTCAAGGTCATCTTCAAGTACATAGTGAATTTGAGGCTATCTGAATTACATGAAACTTCATCTCAAGAAACAAAAGGAAAGGAAAAGAAAGTAAAGTACAACACAGCAAAAAAAAACAAAAGAAAATGTTCATGGAAAATGAGGGTATCATTCATAAAGATGGTATTTTAATTAAACCAATTCTCTGCACCTGAAGTCTTCAAAGGAAAAAAAATTAAAAGTATCGTGCAAGTTTTGTAAATTAAATTGTTAGTGATTTCCTTTTAGCAAATCATATTTTAACAATATAACTTGATTGTAAAATATACTGATGGATACCTTTGATAAAAGTAGAGGGGTTGGAGGAAAGCCTGCCTGATTACTTCATTTAAAATGTTCTCTTTAAATTAGAAATGAAAACTTAATTCTGTTTGAAGACATCTGCAGCTAGAGTGCCCTAGAGATGAAATATGAACTGCAACTTTCTTTAGACAGTAAACCAAAGAAAAAGCTTCAAAATCTTAATTGCTGTTGTTAAGCTTCAGTCCTAAAACCTGAGGTTGTGTTTCGAGGTTATGTGGACCAAGAGAAAAGACAGAGTGTAAGACAGGTTAACAAACCAGCAATGTGAGTGGGTATTTACTAAACCTTGATTTATTTGCATAAATATTTACATATTACTCTTCATGTCTTGGCTTTTAAAACAACCTGCTCCACAGGATATCTGTTGTCCTGATGGAAGGCCTTATCTGACATTCACCACATCCCCCCTTGTATCTCTTCCATCTAATGAATTTGGGAGTGGAGGAATGCTTAGAAGGGATGCCACAAAGTTCAAATTCCTTTTCATTTTACCCTTGAGCGAGGTTACAACAGTGTAAGCAATTCTGGTTGGAAAGTTTGGCTGGCACTGTGTTTGAGACTGAATTAAGTATAAATGACCCAATAGATCACAGTTCTTTAATATTCTGTAGTCTCATGAACCTTGATTAAAATGAAGACATTCTCTTTGTCAGCAGCTTGCCTTTGTTGTTACTATTTCATCATTTTAAGTCTCCCTTTGTACAACTGTTAATGGCACTATAAACATGATTGAAGATCAATGCATGTACAATTAAATACTTAAATTAATACATAACAGAAAACAGTTACCAAATGCCAATGCTTTTTCAGTTTATCAAATCAGTAATGTATAGCTCTCATCATGAGATTTATGAGGATGAATGATTGCATTATTTTACAAATGCGTAGTGATACTTCTTTGAATGAAGTAGACTTACTAGGTTTTAAATGGAAGATGATATTAGTGTTTCTTGCTATCACATTTCCCCGGTTATATCTAAGCCATATTTTCAACAACTTGAATATATTAATAACATTGTCATATTCTAGAGTGTTCAACAAAAGGATGTGCTTTGTTCATGTATTTATTGTTTTTCTTCTATTAAGTAATGTTTTTCTTCTATTAAGTTTAGGTCTAAGTCAAGCTGCAAAGATTTCATGGGAGCACAGGAAAGGCACTTTTTAATTAATTCCTTGGTGAATTAAAATATTTTCTCCACATCCTGGGATATCTCTAGTTACTCAAAAATGTCAAATAATGGAGAGATACAAAGAAATGGGAAAATTCATAGTTAACATTTGTCAAATACTCTCAGGTATAGTAGTTTTACAAATATGGTTTTGATCCTAATGAACAAAAGTGATTGCAAATGATTAAATAACCTAATCTTGAGGTAAATTGAATTTTATCATCTATATCAAGCACCTAAATACTTACATAGTCCTCTTCTATGACATTCTCTTCTAACACATGACCAACAACTCCACACAGAATGACTTTTTTTAGTATTTAATGCTAGCTCACATCCATTGATTTTCACACAGTCATTTCTTAAGTCATTATTCATCCCCCTGGACCCTATCTGGCCAATAAGGAACAACATTTTCATCACATCCTTGTTGATCACTACTTTTCCATCTTACCACCTCCTTTTGTGAAATCAGCAGGAACTTCTGTCTTCCCCTGGTCATTCAATTTTCATAGTTATAAATAAAGACCACTACATGCAGAAACTTGGGACTTCTAGAAAATCCTCATAAACTCAAAGAAATCATGATTAAACTCCTCCAAAATTTTGTAGCCTTCCATCTTGATTTTGAGATAAGGAAGAAGATATTTCGTTTTCCAAGTAAATATGGAGACACTGTTCATTCTTTTGAAGAAAATTTTTTTCTGTTTTGTCTTGATCAGTATCAACAAGCTTATAATGAAATAAGAGTCCTGCAATTTTAGAATTGAGAATATTCTTTTTTGAAGTTGTTCTTGATCCTAATATTTGTGGTCAATTATAGAAAAAATAATATATGATATTTGTCAGAATCTTGTTCAAGAGTATTATGAGACTTGAAAAAGTATTCATATAATTAGTAAAGTTATATAATCACTAATTGGCTATAAGTCTCTTATGGGAATTATTTTATAATACACACACTCACACACATACACACAGAGTTATGCACAATGGTGATATTCCATGTAATTATTATATGATTCTCTCTGTTCTGTTTTATTATCAGATTTATCATTATGTGAGATGGAAATCAAATTTCCATCTGATGTGCATTTATGGCTAAGAGTTTCAAACAGAATGAACTATAGATATTAATTCTTCTCTACTCATATATTTGCCAATGAATAAATAAAGGAAGATTTTAATGTAATTGCTTTCTATTCAGAAGAAATACAAATAAAATAAAGACTAAGCTGGCTTTTCTTAAATTCACTTAGCATAAAACATCAACCCTCAAAAAAAAAAAAAAAATAGAAGTCCCTGCATCTCCTTGTGTATAAATGAGATCTACTTTGTCCTTTTTTTTTAATCAACAAAATTACAACTAGAAAAACAATTAACACTATAATCTTTTACATTACTCAAGGATCTATCACGATATTCAGTCCTTACACATCACTTATCATTAACCTTTTCTTCCTAAGAGACATTTCTCCCCTAAGGAGATAATCATTCACCCTTCGCTACTAAATTTTAGTCTGTAAAATTTCCACAGGATTTTTTCACTTTCTAAGGATACTCTGAATTGTAGCATTAATTTTACTATGCTGTTTCTAATCTGCTCTCATCACATAGTCAGCAAATCTCAAAAGAAGAGTGTTTTGAAAATAAAGTATCATTTCTTGTTTTATACTTTTGGATAAATGAGAAAACTTTTAAAATCAGTTGTAAAAATTCTAGCATGAACTAAAGGCCAAGCTTTCATAGTGATGTGCTGCATAGACCGCTGTCTTTTGCTGTGGTGATTGTCTCACTTTGCAGGGGTAAACAGAAAACTGAGCAACACTGGCTCAGTTATTATTAGGATTGTTTGTCTCCTAATTCATGCAAGGTAATTTGTTTGTTCACATGCCACTGTGAATGTAATCTGCATTTAAGAACAACATATGAAATTTATTACATTTTTTGTCTAATTGTGTTTTATGTATGTTAGCATTGCTGATTAGTTCTATTGCTTTCATTTCACCACATGTTTTCCTACTTTTCACAATATGTGTGATTCCTGCATTATATTTTATTTATATTATACTGGAAACTCATATTTAAGCTGAATGTTTGTTCCATGAAAATTGACTTTAAAGAATTGAGATGCATTTCTATTGTTTCTGGTAGGTTTACTAATATTTCTAGCATTGTAAACTAGTTGGGAATCGTTCTTCATTGCAGATTTGTATTTACCTTTCATGTTGTATCCTCATGGTGATACACTAAAACAGTATTCATTTCACTGTATTAACAACCTATTGATATTTCTTGTGCACAACTAATTCATTTTACAGTTTAAGCCTACTTTAAAATAATATTTAGAATGTGTCATTACCACATAATGAAGATATACATAGTCTATATTACCACATTGATTTCTATATAATTTACCTAATTTTTAAAATGTTTAGTGTTGTTTCTATTTTATTGATATATCTCTTCATAAAGAATGGAAAATAACAATAAAAATTTAGCATTGCCATTGAGCTGAACATGGAACAGTACAAAATGATGAGAATTTTTTTTAGTTCACTATTATTTCTGGGAATTTAGAAAAAAATGAGCATAGGTATTTATTCTACAATCTTAACTGACTAAAATGCCATTTTTAAATTTTTATTATTATTATTATTATTATTTTGGTTTTTTGAGACAGGGTTTCTCTGTGTAGCACTTTATTTTTTATTTTATTATGTATATTGTGTTCTGTCTGCATGTACACCTGCAGGCCAGACGAGAGCACCAGATCTCATTATAGATGGTTGTGAGCCACCATGTGGTTGCTGGGAATTGAACTCAGAACCTCTGGAAGAGCAGTCAGTGTTCTTAACCTCTGAGCCATCTATCCAGCCCCTAAAATGCCATTTAAATGCAAATTTTAAAATCAACTGTTTTATAGAAAGACAGACAGATGGGAAGATGATAGATGATAGATAGATAGATAGATAGATAGATAGATAGATAGATAGATAGATTTATTGATAGATAGATATAGATGATGGAAGGATGGATGGGTAGATCAGTGGGTAGGCAGGCAGGCAGACAGACAGACAGATATAGATGTTAAGATGGATGTTATAAAGGAGCTGTGTCTTAGTGAAGAACACAGATATTTGAGAAGGCAGTCTACAATAAAGTACAATGTGAACATTATTTTTGAGATATACTTCACTGGGTCATATTTTTATTCAAACATAAGACATCAAATAGTGTTTATCAGAAGACTGATATGTTCCCTGGGTCATCTTGTCTTTTTAGATTTAATCTCTCAGTCTGGAATTTGTTAATTCCCTTCTGCTTCAAGAACTTGTTTATGTACATGCCGTGGGTGACCTTGGGCAATGAATTAAGTATTCTGGTCTTCTGTCACTTTTCTGGGTATGAAGTAAACAACAGGAACATTACATAGTAGTGTTTTATAAATAAAACACTATATCTAGTTGGTGACTATATTTAAAGAATTGCCTTGCATATAAGGTTAATTAAAAGTGTGCTGAATTAACTGTTCATGTGGGCAACTTCAAGATTCATCTTGGCACTGGTGGAATTATGTGAAAACTAATCTACCTGAAAATAAATATGCCAGAGAACAATAATACATGACAAAGCCTATAATTTGAGGGAAATTACTCCCAAAATTGGAACAGTTCTCAACACTGTGGGTATATCAGTATTATCCTACTCCCATTTATACTTTTTTTTTTACAAAAAAACTTACATTTTAGTAAGAATTTTTAAATACAAATTAATAATAATAATAAAACCTCTTGATTCTTTATACCATGAAAGGAATATTCATGAAAGAAATAAATTTATTTTGTATCTTTTAGGTAAAGTTTTGTAGTGCTGAGGAATATAAACCCAGTGTTATGTATACCAGTTAATTGCTTCTCCACTGTACTACTCTTCCATCTTTCTTAAATAGCTGGAGAATTAATATAACTATTCATTTTAGTGAGACGTTTTATTTTTTAACCAACAAACTATGTAAATAATTCAAGGATACTATTGTAACTATAAATATCTACTCACAAATTAGAATACAATATATAGTCCCACAAAAGAAATTCAAAAAAAGTCTCTTTCAAAAATATTTGAGGCAACCACTTACTGCTGTCTGCTAAATAACCTTTCTAGTACTCAGCACTTTAGCAATGTACAATCTATTCCTTTCATGCATGCTAACATACAAGAGTTCCATTTTAGTTAACAATGGTGGTCTCACAACCAAGGGGAAAATATAGGTACAGATTGTTAGAAGGTGAGTTTATATATAATGTGACTGTAAAATGCCAATCTAAATTGTAAAAATAAGAAGCAGAGACATCATTCAAGCATGGTGAAAGTCTGCCCCTGTTGTTGTAATCCTAAAATAAAAAATAGTCTTCAAGTAGTAAATAAATTTTACTTACCTGTGGAAACATCATGTGTGTTTTTTTCAGACTTGTTCCAAATCCATAGAAATATTTTATTATGCCTTTCAGTTAATTAAAAGTTCATATGTGTGTCTACATTATATTTTAACAAAGAATCATGTTAACATGGAAGACATTAATATGATAGTGTCTGTTAGTTCCTTCCTCTCAATAAGGGATTATAGATATGTTCATGGGATGATGTCATGCATTCTAAATGCTAATTAATTGGTCCTGCTTGCTGTCTGTTACTTTGTTTTCTAATCATTGTCTCTGAATGGTTGAATAAATGTTGAGGTCTGAGATTGGGCAAAGACAGAGGTAGGCAGGACTAAGGTCCAGACTTCTGAAGCAGAGAGGTTGATGGGTAGAAGAAGGAGGAGAAGCCAAGACCACGAAGAAGGACACATGCCATGGTTCAGAGAAAAGAACGTTACTCCATGTGGCCTGGAACATCGGCATAGCACACTGAATAATACCCCAGAGGACATATGTATATATGGTGTCATATTTGGAGAAAGGAATTAAGAGCTAGCTTAGGTAGGCTAAGATTGCACAATCCAGGCCAAGGCTTGTTAAAATCCATCAAGTCTCTGTGTGCTCATTTATAATGGTGGGTTAAAGATAACACTGCTGACCAATTAACTATTAATATAAATACAAGTAAATAATTTAATTAGCCATTTTCTACAAATGGCGCCTAATTACAGCAATTATAATGCAAGCTTACAGCCTGAGAAGGCCCAGGTAAAAGTCAGTTTCCTAGCCAACAAGTGGAAAACCGAACCCAAATGCATTTCAAAGATGCTACTCACTTAACAAGAGCTGTTACCTTGCAGCAAAGGCAGAGAGCTAAGTCCTTGGCCTCTCCTTATATACTGGTACTGAAAAACTGGCAGACATCTTAATAAAGCTTGGGAACAAAATTAACCACCTAGATTAAAAATGGATGTATTCATAATGTCTCAATACATTTGTATTCAAATTGAATTTACTTCTCTTAGTGTGGTTGGGTTAGTGAAGTTAATATATCATATAGCAGCATAGTGATTTTATATTAGCAGAAACATCTCAGGTAAAAGATATGGATGGAACCAATTACATCCAGATGTATTTACCATTGAAGGACATGCCTTGAAAGCATGACAACAGCAGGTGACGTCATTGATCAAGGGGCCACAGGAAGCACTGTTGGGTGACACGCCTTGGAAAGCCCGCCAGGGACTATGGCAACGAGAATGCTGGGATTCACACCAAGATAATTATGACACATTAGGACACAAGGATTTAAATCAGAAGTCCACATGGCCTTGGCCTGCCTTCCTCCTCATTTTCCTCTACCCAGAGAGGCTGACAGACCATGCTCTGCTGCTCATCACCATTTTTGTGGTGACCTGCCAGGAGTCCATGCTAGTGCAGAGCCTCCCTGGAGCTTCTGAAAGTCAGAATGGCCGGAACACCAGAACAGAGCCCTTTGAGCCCCAGAGCATCTGAACAGTGAGTAGAAGACAATTTGAATAAGCTTTTAATCTTGTATACAATTAGGCCCTAAGACAGCAGAGGCAATTCTTGGCTGATTAAAAGACTCCCCTACTTTCAGGAGCTCCACAAAGGCTCTGCACTAGTGTGGACTCCTGGAGAGTCAGTGCAAAACGGTGATGAGCCGCAGAGTGTGGTCTCTCCGCATGTGTTGGTAGAGGAAGATGAGGAGGTCAGAAGAGATTAAATTTATAAACTTGTCTTAATATCTGACAAATAAGACTCACAGACTTTAAGATTTAAAGACTTATTGAAAACCAGCCATTTGTATGGATCCACACCAAGAGAATTAAGAATTAATATCCTTATAAAATCTCTAGGTTTGTGTTAAGTGTTTGTTTTTTTTTTTTTTAACAGATATTAGAGTACTTTAGGCATTAAAATATTCTTAGATTATAGGTTTTAGAATTAGGGTTTGGATTTTAGGATTTAGGAACTTTATAGGTGATTGTTAAGTATTAATAAATGTATAAGTAAAATGTTCTGTTACAGCTTAGTATGCAGATGATTTTTAAAGTGACAATTGTGGTTCTGTGCATCCTTTCTAAGAAAGATATGACTAGGATAAGCTAAAAGAAAGAAGGAATTTACAAATGGAATGCTAAGTTATGGGCAATGACAATGGGGGGAAAAGGGGGTCCTTCCTGATAAACAAAATTGAAGGCAGCTGGGGTTCAGGGCTCCCTGGCTACTAGGTGCTTGTCAGGGCTAACTGGGACAAGACCACCAATGCTATGCAGTCGCAACTATATTTCAGGGAATAATGAACAGAACAAAATTGAATCATAGGAAGGTAAAGCTAGACCAAGGGTTTTGGTATGTTCTTGCTTCTTTGCTTGATTTTTGTTTAGATGTCTTTGATTTCCCCTATATCAGGAAGCATTGGTAAAATTTGAGAGATTTTCAAGAATTTTGGACAGATTTGAAACTGTCATTTCAGAGTTGTTCTCTGGGTTACAAAGTTACTATTATCTGGGATTTAAGTGAAATATTTGAGCAGGGTGGTGATGGCACTCACACTTAATCCTATCACACTGGAGGCAGAAACACATGGATCTCTTAAATTCTAGGCCAGTCTAGTCTAAACAATGAAGTCATGGTGGAACCCCTGCTGATAAGATAAGGCTGCTTACTAGATAGTTTGGAATTCAAAATGGCACATTTTTTCCTTGAAGGAACTATGTAAGTTTTTGTTTAGTAATAAACAATAATGGCCTTACTGATCTAATGGATAAATACACATAATCTTAATTTTTCTGGCTCTTCAGGAGCTACTTTTAGCTAGGAAATTGAAACATGAGAAGTCAACCCTAGAGAGATTTTTGAATGAATGCGACTCCGTGGCTCTGTGGTTTGCGGTGTCCAGGAATCTTACGGTATCCTGCTGGGACAAATTAGGCAGGGATTTGGATTTTGCCTGGGAGCAAGGTACATTGCAGGGAGGAGTACGGCCTATTTGGAGACTTGTTCATAGTTGTTTAGGAGATCAGAGATATTGCAAGGCCATGGAAAAGGGACAAGAGGCATTAGAGCAGTTAAAAGAGGAGCACTCGGTCAAATCGGGGAAAGATACTTCGGAAGATGGAAAAGGGACAAGAGGCATTAGAGCAGTTAAAAGAGGAGCACTCGGTCAAATCGGGGAAAGATACTTCGGAAGAGGATAGCTCAGAGTCTGAAGAGGAACTTTAAATGTTAACAAAGGAAATGGAGAAGTCATCTTTGAGGAAGAGTTCTGACTCAACCCGTATAGAACCCTCAGCTCTGGGGCCGCCTATGTTGGCACCGCCTTCATATAATGAGACTTCCCCTCCGAATGGTCCTAGTGGGCGGTCATTCTGTCCAAATGTCTGGACGGAAGTGAGACATGAGCTGTACTACCCTGTCTTTCGGGATGGAGAGGGAAATCGTTATCATGAACCTCTCGATTTTAAGGTAATTAAAGCACTTGCTGAGTCTGTCCGCACTTATGGGATTAATGCTGCTTTCACTGTAGCTCAGGTGGAAGCTCTTCATCATTATTGCATGACTCCTAGTGACTGGATGAGCTTGGCATGTGCATGCCTGTCCTCTGGGCAGTATTTAGATTGGACGGCTTTCTTGATTGAGTTTGCTAATGAACAAGATGCTAATCATGCAGCAGGAAACCCAGCCTGGGATGTGGACATGCTTCTTGGGCAAGGTCGATATGCTCAACAACAAACTGGGTATCCGGCTCAGGTGTTTGAGCAAATCAATTTAATTGCAACCAGAGCTTGGAAATCATTGCCTAACAAAGGGGAAGTGAATGGCAATCTAACCAAGATTATTCAGGATCCCCTGGAGCCTTTCTCAGACTTCGTGGCTAGAATGGTTGAGGCCGCTGGAAGGGTATTTGGAGACCCTGATTTGGCAATGCCCTTAATTAAACTTGTGTATGAGCAATGTACAAAGGAGTGTAAAGCAGCTATCACCCCTTATAAGAACAAGAGGTTGGAAGCCTGGATGCCTCAGTGCAGACTGCCGCTACCTTGAATAATTTGTCAGCCAATGTAGCCACAGCCTTGGATGTATTGTGGTAGGTGGCCCAGATTGGCTGTGAGTGGAAAATGACTGGTTTGTGTGTGACCTCTGTGCCATATCAAATTATACTGTAGCTGCAAATTTGTCTAAGCAACTCTCTCAGTATCTTACAGGAAATTGGTCTGGCGAGTTTGATAAGCTGATGCAGAATCTGAGAATTGCCATCGTGCATGTGAATTCCACCCGGGTTGATGTCTCTGTTGCTGAAGGACTGTCAACATGGATCCTCCGAGTCATGAATCATCTGAAGGAATGGGTGGGAATGGATGCCCTAGGAGGCATGCTCTTCCTAGTCAGTTTCATTGCCCTATGGTGTATCTGTAAGATGAGGATTTCACAGAGGAGAAGTAATGCCATGCTGGTGCAAGCCTTTGCTGCCTTGGAGGCTGGACAGCCGCAAGCTTGGTTGAGTGTCCTAAAGGACTAAGCTATCATAACACTCAGGATGCGAGGCTAAGCACTGCACTTGGGGTCAGCTTCTAGCGACTTCAAGAAGGGCATGTTTGATTGCATATGGGTTGGTATCCTAGTTTCCCATCTCTGAGAAAAAGATACCGGACGGGTATGGCACCAGCCTGGTTGGCTACTGGGTGTGGGGTCATTACAATGTCCTTTACATACATATCAAAGATCAGATGCTTGATATATCTACTAGGGATCCTCAGCAGACTGCCACCAATCCTTTTGATTTATGGCTTTTGTGTGGAGCAAATGGTAGCTGTATGGATTTGGGACCTATACTTATGCTTGAGGGAGGAATTTATCAAAGAGGTAGTTTTTCCCTAGGGTCCGCTACCAATATGGATTTTTCTAGTGGTAGTGGCTCTGGTACTTGGAATTCTTCGTTTCATTCTTACCGCAATAAGACCTTTTCAGCCTCGCCAATGTGTCTCTGGCCTCCTTTTCTGTGGATTGTAAGTAATGGGAGTGCATCCTTGGGTAAAGAAAAGTTAGTATGCACCCCGGACACATGCTTTTATGCCCTGTGCTGGAATGCCAGAGCCTTTCCTGTGGCTGTGGTGACTAGAATGCCTCGATATGTACCAGTTCCTGTAAAGGCCACAAATGCCATGATGCTATTCAGGCTTAAAAGAGATTTTGGCATCACTGCAGCTATTGTTACTGCCATCACTGTTGCTGCTGTGGGGGCTACTGCCTCAGCTATTGCCTTGTCTAGTTCTATACAGACTGCCAATGCCCTGAATGACATCTCAGCCAGTGTAGCACAGGCATTGGATACTAAGACCTCTATGAATTCTCATCTCAAAGGAGGCCTTATGAGAGTTAATTAATGCATAGATTTAATACAAGAACAGATTGATTCTCTTTGGCAACTAGCACAGTTGGGGTGTGAGTGGAAAATGCAAGGTTTGTGTGTTACTTCGGTGCGGTATCAAAATTTAACAAAGGCTGCTAATCTGTCTAAGCAATTGTCAGAGCTCCTCTTACAGGATTGGTCGGCTGATTTTGAAAATAAGATGAGAGAGCTGAGAGCAACAATCGTCCACATCAACTCCACTCGGGTGGATCTGAGTCTGGCTAATGGTTTGACTTCCTGGATACAGGCGGCTATGGATCATCTTAAGGAGTGGGCGGGCGTAGCCTGTTTGGTGATACTGATGATACTAGCCTCTCTGGTTTGCCTATGGTGCATCTACAATATGAGAGCCACACAGAAGCATAATGCAGCCATGATTATACAGGCCCTTGTCGCCACTGAGGCGGGTCAGTCCCCTCAGGCATGGCTCGCTGCCATGAAGCCTTAAATCTTCACTGAGCATAGTCCCTGTCCACTGAGGTATTCGTTCCACGGATATTAGGGTCTGGCAAGTCAATGACGGAGTAGACGGATAAGTCTCGGCCACCTAAGACAGGGCAGCCCCGAGTGGGGAGGCTGACCCAGAGACGGGTAAGAGTTTGAGCACTGCCCTCCTACAGGCTCAGGCTCACTGTGAGATCCCCAGATATGGGGATTACGAAGCCTTTCCAGGGACTTCTACCAACATTTTTCAAAAACAAAAAAGGAGGAACTGTAGAGAGCTGCGACGTGCCGCGCCCTGAAGATGGCGCCGGTTTCCGCCTTCCACCAGCCCGATGGTGAGCGCTCTCGGTGGTAAACAAGTCTATATTTGGTTAAGACCGCTGATCTGGCTTGCTTCCGCATACGTGGGCCTGTAAGATAGCACCACGTGGCTTTACTTGATTGGCTGTTCATATAGTATTTAGCCTGTGGGTTGGGTCTGCCCAATTATTCGGAAGACTGTTTTCAAGGGACCTGAATAAACTGCTTGAGAAGAGCTTTTGCGAGTTGCATCATTCTTGCTGGTCAAGGTCGACGCGACACACCTGATCCCCAGGGTTAGAAAACTCCCTAGCCCCGGGTTGGGAAGATCTACTTGACCAAAGTTTTTAATTCTCAAAGCAAAAATCCCTTCCTCAGGAATTTACACCAATGTCTGAATCTGCCCCACTAAAACATATATAAACCTAAAACCTTGTGAGTTTATGTTTGCCTCTCCCCCCCCCCTCAGGTGTAGGCCACCCCATGAGAAACAATGAATTCCTCTTGCTTTTTGCATCGATTCGGTGTTTTTTCTCATTGAGGGTCAGCAGAAAGATAGGTTGATAGCCCTTCCAGAGGTTGGACCTTACATTTGGTGCATTGACCAGGAAAAACTGGCCCTTGTGAGAACCGATATGGCTGGATTGGAGGAAACCAGGTGCTGCAGTTGTTCTTATCCTGTGTCTTTGTTTCTCTGTGCTTCTGTTTTGCATGTTGGATGTTCTTACTTTCATTTTGTTTTCCAATATGTTCACAAAAGTTCTGAAGAAGTTTGCCCGAGTTGGAAATGGGAAGTTTGTGTGAGTTCGAAAATGCACATAGGAAGTGGCAAGCAGATTTTCTCACCAGATGTGCCATTGGTGCCACAATCAAAGGAGATCGGGGAGATGTTTTCAATTTCCTTGGGCCAGGGTGGCTGCCACTCCCTGAGTGTTATTGCGGGCACTGGTTCTTTTTTTCTGTGCCCCTGCCAACAAGTTTAGCGGCACCTCTGTCTCTGTCTTTTCATTGCCTGCCTTGGACATGGGAGCACCAATCGCCAAACTCAGAGAGCCCGCAGGATGCAGCATGCCTGAGAAATGCATTAGGTTTCTGCGCTGAAGTCGGCAGGTTTTCAGGTTCTATCTATCTAGTCTGACTTTCTGTTTGTGAGATCATTTGCTGTTGTTTGTGTTCTATGGTTTGGCTTTTATGCTCATTCTTGGTTTGTGAGTGTCAGATATGACTGTTTCCTTGTTTTGGTCTCAGACTGATTTGGGCTGACTATCCAGGCTTGTTTAGGTTCTGCCTAGTCAGTTGTTAAAAGATAGAGCTTCCTAGCAGGCTAGGGGAAGCTTTGATTGGCTGACTTTATGTTTGTTTGTCTTCCTAACTCCCTCTAACCGATACTAAGAAGGACCAACTTGGGAAAGTCCTCCTGTATATGTTTTTGTCTGTGTCTTTCTCTTGATCCACACAGGAGAACAGGTTTGCATGCGAACTGAATGTGTATGCATGCCAGCTCCAGACCTTGGCTGATTTTTCCCTGTGCCACACAGAGATTGATAATTTCCCTTCTCCCACCATCTGCACCTGGGTCAAGATGAGGGGGAGAAACAGGGGACTCATCGATCCTCCCCTCCCCTCCGAAATCATTGTGAGGAGATAAGGCCCTCCTCTCTGGCTTTGCAACACTGAAATTCCATTGTCAGCTGGAGAACTGGTGCACAACAACGGAGAACAGAACAGGGAAAGCTCCCTAAAGTAAATTCTTCCTTGAAATGTGGGAGTTATGGGGTCACTCCTCCTCCCCTGAAACAGAAATGAAAACTAGACAGGATAAGAGGGGTTTGCTGCCATCAGAAAAGATGAGAAGGGTCATCCACCTGCCTGGGCAAAATGTCCAGGCTACATACTTCCTTCGCCATTGGTGCTGGCATTCAGCCAATATTATTTCTACCCAATGCTTTAAATGTTACGTTAAATTTGTTTAAGGGCGACAACTCCTTTTAATACATTTTCTGCTTTAAAACTTGACTTAATATGGGCTGCTAAGAAAAAAAGAATGAGTTTTTGTTATGTATGGTTTCTCTAACGGTAGAATTGCCTGTACAATTGATAGTGTTAAAAAAGGGACAAACTTAAAAGCTGCAAGTAGAGTCTTTAGAGACTCTGAAAAAGTAATGTTACCATGAAAGGGATGACAAATAATTCAACATCATGTCAGAAGTTTATGTCCCAAGCTATTAATGGGATTAAAGCCATGTTTTCTCAAATATATATTGTTCATTATATGGATAATGTTTTATTGGCAGATGAAAATGAAGACAAACTTTCGCAAGCTTATGCTCAATTATCCTGGTGCAACTCATTTAAGATCACTGAGTTATTTCCAATCCTTTTGTGGACTGC
The DNA here is from genome assembly GCA_907164525.1 of Lophiomys imhausi. Taxonomy (NCBI): domain Eukaryota; kingdom Metazoa; phylum Chordata; class Mammalia; order Rodentia; family Muridae; genus Lophiomys; species Lophiomys imhausi. Next base: position 404,895 of record CAJQZJ010032563.1, read on the forward strand.
TATATGACAATCTATTTTAGGAAATTGGGTAATGCAGGTTGATGGCTGACCAGTCAAGCTCATGGTCATGTAAAATACTAGTATTAATTTATCGCTGCTTCCTAGGTGAAACAGATATTTAATAGTTAGAAATATACAGTTTGCCTGTGCTTCCTCACTTGGATAACTTTATATAAGTTCAAGATATAAAAGTCTTCAGAGACACTTAGTAAAGTTGGACTGGGGAATTTTGTTTTGTCTAAATTGTCAATGTTTGGTGGAAAAATTGGCTAAAAAATCTAAATGACTGATTGCATTAAATCCTTATATATTGATGTAAAATCAGGAGTTAGTGTATTGTATCTATGTAATTCTTTAAAAAAATGCAATGTAAAGTTCTAGTCCTTTTTTACAAACTACTATCACAAACTCTTTAGGATGGTCATGATATACAAGTTTTAAATGTTTCTAAAGTTGTTTTTAAATTGGAATATTGGGATATGTTCTAGAGGAGTTAAATTAAGTTGTTTATACTGTTTATAGAACTTAGTTTTACCTTTTAAAATTATGGTTATGCTTTAATGTGTCTTACCTCTCAAAATGGTTAAAAATTGTTATCTTGAAATATGCCTAGCCTTGTTTTTGCCAAAAGGAACTTGCAATGCTGTTTATTTATTTATTTATTTATTTATTTATTTTTTGGTTTTTCGAGACAGGGTTTCTCTGTGTAGCCCTGGCTGTCCTGGACTCACTTTGTAGACCAGGCTGGCCTCGAACTCGCAAAGATCTGCCTGCCTCTGCCTCCCAAGTGCTGGGATTAAAGGCGTGCGCCACCACTGCCCAGCTAAGGAACTTGCAATGCTGTATAGTGAGTTTCTTTATTTTAATACTAGAAGAGCTTCAAACTCAGAATTGTGATTTTTTATGACTATTAACCTAACAGGAATAGAACCCTGAAATCCTACTCTTCAATGGTATCTAAGACATCCAACCTAATAATCACCTTTTTTGTAGCTATGTCATGAATTGATACAGGTAGTTACAATCTTAAGCTTTTTCTAGCCTCCTATACATATTTTCACAGTCAGAGAGTAACTTACTAGAAACAAGATCCATCTTAGATAGATATGATAGTCCTCAGACACCTCAGAGATCAGCAGAACATGACATTTAAATATTTAACGCAGAAAGCTTTTTCTGCTAGGCATGCCAACTGCTGACAGCATTCCTAGTTTCCTCCAAGGAAGAAAATGGGCACAGAAGAACTCCACCTGAGACTTGCTTTAAATGTGACAAAGCTGGTCACTATACTAGATTGCTTAAGCTGAAAGGGCTGGACATGGACAGAGAAGTCGACTGCTGGACTTTGCCAAGACAAGGTAAGCAGTCTTTCATACTTCCTGTCTCAAAAAAAGTCTGTCACTCCTTGGTACTGGTGGCCAAAGATGTATGCCCCACAGACACAGAGGAACAGTGAAAGGCTGTTAAGGAAAAGGCTGTCAGTTTTTATAGATTCAAAAGCTAATTGGTTTTGCTTACTCAGGTGATACTTGTCGTTCTCAGATCCCTGATGAGTCTAGAAAGTATACTAATAAAAGATTTGACAGTTTAACAGTAGAAGCTAAGGCTTCAGATGCCTTCTCAGTCTACCTTATTATCAGACTATGGAAACAATAGTTAGCACTCTGGACTCCGAATCCAACAATCTGAGATAATTATCTCCTTCCCTTAAAAAAAATTCATGTCAATTTATTGGCTAGTTAAGACTACTAAATGTCTGTTATAAGGACAAAGATATTTGCCTTGCCTACAGGCTTTATGTTAAAAATATACTTTGAGATCTAAAATACTCTAATGTTGATAGATACAAACAGAGATGCTTCAGACTCCTTTCCCTTGCTATGTTACTGTTAAAGTTCCAATAAGATGTTGGTCTAGCTCTAGTAAATTTTATATCTCCTTTGGCTCAAGACATTGATCATGCTAATAATTCAAGGTTGTTTTTCAACATATTGTCTTTGTGAGATCTAGTCAAAGCCTGGATCCACCAGCCTCAGATCAAACAGGATTCTAGATGAGTACAACGGCCTATTACAAATGGGATTTCCTCCTTGGTTACGGGGATCCTTACTCTTCCCAATTGGTAGACAATTCTAACTTCTGTTTCTAGTTTATGTTTTTCTCAGCAGATTCTCACCTGGCTGGTGGATTCTATCCAGAGATCACCTATGGACTGCAAGCTGCTGAGCTCTGGACTTCCTGAAAGCTGATCTAGAGCAGTCGAGCCCTGTCTTTCAATTGCATCAACTGATCAGATGCTTCTAATAGATACCCCATTACCCAGCCTCTGACTAACATTTCAGTCTTCCTGGGCCCTGATGACAATGCCCCAACTTTACTGAAAGTAGTTACAGAAGAAAACATGCCTTCCATTGTCCCACCTGGCAGGTTGAGATGCTGGCTCAAAGCTTTATGGATAGAAACAGATTCAAGGAAAGGAGGAATATCCCTTTCCCAAAGGGATAAATGGGCCCCCGCTGCTTCGTGATTAAAACAGTTACAAGGAGAAGGGGGAATTGAAAAGACAGTCTCTAGACTCAAGCCTCAATCTCAGGCTGAGCAAAAGTTTGTAAAGTTTCACTACCCTGACCTTATCAGTTATCAGTGCTCCTTCTGATTGCATTGTTACACCACCACCCCCAACTGCCATCCTTGGGAAATGCTTTAGAAAAATTCCAAGATACCCCTTACCAGAGTTAGAAAACTCGCTAGCCCCAGGGTTGGGAAGATCTTCTTGACCAAAGTTCCTGATTCTCAAAGCAAAATTCCTTCCTCGGGAATTTGCACCAATGCCTAAATATGCCCCGCCAAAACATATATAAACCTAGAGCTCTGTGAGTTCGTGTTTGCCTCTCCTCCTTTCCCTCCGGTGTAGGCCGCCCACACCCATTGAAACAATAAATTCCTCTTGCATCGATTCAATGTTTTTTTCTCATTGAGGGTCAGCAGAAAGATAGGTTGATAACCCCTCCAGGAGTTGGACCTTACACTGTCTGTTACTTTGTTTTCTAATCATTGCCTCTGATTGGTTGAATAAATGCTGAGGCCTGAGATTGGGCAAAGACAGATGTAGGCAGGACTAAGGTGCAGACTTCTGAAGCAGAGAGGTTGAGGGGTCGAAGAAGGAAGAGAAGCTAACAGCATGAAGGAGGACACACACCATGGTTTAGAGAAAAAAAAAGTCATTCTAGGTGGCCTGGAACATTGACATAATAAAGGGAATAAAAAACCAGAGGATGTATGTATATATGGAGTCATATTTGGGGAATGGAATTAAGAGCTAGCTTAAATGGTCTAAGATTGCACAATCTAGGCCAAGGCTTGTTAAAATCCATCAAGTCTCTGTGTGCTCATTTGTAATGCTGTGTTAAAGATAACACCACTGACCAATTAACTATAATCTAAATACAGGTTAATAATTTAATTAGCCATTTTTCTATAATATCTAAACAATATAATTGGATGCTTTACAGTAAGTTTTCATTGGGAGTGTTGTCACAAATTTGATGAGAAGTAATTATTTCCTCTTAGATATCCTCATTTTTCATGTTGTATTTTGAGTCTGGGTTCATTTCTTCCACCCTCAGTTGAAAAACTAAACAGATGGTCACTTCCATTGTTTGAATTTTAATTAAATTAACTCAGACTGCTAAAAAAGAGAAAACTCAATGAAATAAGCATGATTGGCCTTGTGATGCCTAATTGCCCCTTTGCCTCTTATTTCACTACTTAACTAAACACTAGCTATGCTATACAACTTAAATAAAAATAAGCTCTGTGACTGAATTCAACTATGTAATTGTTCTCATTTACTTATTTAGTCAATCAAAACCACCTTTGGCCTTCTTTATTCTAGGTTGAATAAGAAAAGGGCTCTTAATTTAAAAAATTAAGTAAATAAGAGTTTCACACTTCTGAATCATCTCTATGAATAGTCTTCCATATTCTATGAATATTCATCTATTCAAACAATATGCTATTGAATACTGTGAGGCTGTGGAAAAATACCATTGCCCCACCTTAGGAGGTCTTCCTCTCTATTCATGAGAACCTGACCTTATGACCTTGGGGACATTCCAAAAAACCTAATCACATAATTGCAGCTGTTACCACAGACAATGGTCCCACCCTGTTACCAAAGGCAATGGTTTCTAAAGATAAACTGAAATGTTCCCCTTCCCCTTTATCCCCACCTGTTTGGGGTTTTTGTGCTTAAAAGCTGCCTGTAAGCTGTTGTTCCCCATTCACTCCTTTCCAAAGACAGCTGAACCCCAGTGTATTGGCTTAATAAAAATCCTCATGCATTTTGCAAGGAACCTCGGTCTCTGGTGGTCTCAGGGCGTCAGGACCCTGGGGGACCCACCGGATCCAGCAATACCATGAAATGAATATTATGAGCTTTTACAATAAGTTTATGAATGAAAATGTCTTCTAGTCTCAAACACTGTTTATTATTGAAAAAATAATAGCAAAATAAGAGTTGTCTATGGGGAAAATATTCTTCATAGTACTGTGTTTTAAGCATGTGATACTTTTTAATTGATTTATTCTCTACAAATCCTCCTATGATTAATATTATGAAGATTATTGCTCCTATTTCCAGGTAGAGATTCAAGATAATTAGTTGTAAACAAATATGACAAATATAGATATAAAGGTCTGAAAAAGTCATTTAGAGGCTGTGTTGAAGATTCTTCCAGATGATGAAACCCATGAAATTTTGGTTCCTTGGTTAATCATTATAATATGGGATAATAAATGAAGAAATTAGCAACATAGACTGTGATGGAATCTCAAAAACTGAAATATGAGGTAAGAAAGTGTTTCATATAAATGAGGAAGTAAATGTGGCCTCTTGTTACTACATTTGGAGAAAATGGTGAGGATGACCTAAAATGTAGAACAGGTATTAAATAGAGCTCTGATAATTGATCTAGAGAGTCAAATTGTTAGGCTTTAAAATCACTCTGCAATTATGGCTTTGATTGTACTGCTAAAAGGATAAGAATGCATGTTCCGTACCCTCTCACTCTGTAAAATTCACTAAGGGGGACTTTTTTGTATTGTGTGATAAAAGATATTTTTGTAGTCCATTTTTCTTGTTAAGGTGTAGAATTTTGTTAGTTGACATTAAGAATGATTTTGAGCTGCATTTACAGAAGTCATTCACTAATATCTATAAAACAAATTTCCTGACATATAATTTAGTAGGTAAATGGAAGTATCTGTAGTGAGAAATTTAAATGGAACAAGGTTAAGCAATTTGCACAGATATAAAATATCCTTAAAAATTCTGGGTCAAAGGCTTCTATACAATGTCAAAATATGTTATCTCTAGAACTTAGAAGATAAAATTATCATTTAATATTTTCTTGGTTATAAGTATCATGTGATAGAATACAATTGACATGAAAGTCAGTAATCAAGACCTCTCTTAGTTCATTTAAGGGCTCATGCGTATGTGTGTATGTGTTTGTGCATGTGTAGGTTTGTATGTGTGTGTGTGTGTGCATGATTGTGAGTGTACATGTGAGTGTGTGTGTCATTGTGTGTACATGAGTGTCTGTGTGCACATAAGTATGTATGTATATGCAGATGAATGTGTGCAGATGAGTGTGTAGGCAAATGATTTTATGTATGCACACATGACTGTGTGTCTGTGTGTGTGTGTGGTGTCTGTGTGTTTGTGTATGTCTGTACATGTCTGTGTATCTGTGTCTGTGTATCTCATTATTCCATTTTGGCAAAGCAATAGTAAACAGCAATGGTCACATTTTTGTTGTTTGTCCTCCTGAAAGATTTTGAAGAGTTATGAATACATTTCTTTGTTGGAACAGCTACCAAAGTATTTCTGAGAAAAATATAAATAAACAAAAAATTCAACTTTAGAAAAATAATTGCCTTTTAAAATTATATAGTGAACAGAACCATTTAACACATTTGCAAATTGTTGATCGATTAACAAAACTGAGATGGTTTATCAATTTGGGTTGTATTTTACTATGTGAAGTTGTAAATATTTTTTAGTATATGAATATACTCTAATATTTTATGTTGGGAGTATTTTAGTATATTTTAATATAAAAACCCAAAGTGATTTTTTTTTTATGATACACCAAGAGCTGGTTATAAAGTAGGAAAATTTGAAGTTCATTTGCATCTTAAATTCCACCACATAAAACAATTCATATCTTGTTATTTTTTGTCTTAAACTTAGGATAGGTCATTGGTCTAGACTAAATTTGCTATTTTAAATTTTATACTGTTTATTTAATATATATTCATAAATACATGTAATATGAATATATTGGATTATTATAAACTTATATCATGGCACAATATTGAAAGAGAAGATAAAAATCTCATTTTGAAATGTTCCCAACTAAAGGATTCTATAGACCATAATCTTGATTGTGTGCCTTTAATGGTATATACTGTAGAATGCTTTATGCTCTCTATTTCTTACTTTGTTTCATATGCCAATGTCATTCATTTCTCTCCAATTGTCAGCTTTCTAATTTGTTTACCACTGTTTCACCTGGATGTACAGAACTATATTATCTTGGATTATACACAAATGAAATTATATGTTTTTCTTTATATTTCTGACAAATTTCATATACCTTAATATAATTTACCTATGCATGATGCTATAGCACTTTATATTACTAATATTTAAATATTGTCAAGTAAATATTCTCAATTAGCTGTTGGCAAATATAAGCTCATTAACATGGAAAATTTCCATATTTCAGTATGGTTCATTAGAAAAATTATAAACCAAGTATCTTATGCAAAGATGTTTGGAACAATATTACAGTGAGAACAATATCTTTTAAATCTTATTTTCTTGAGGACTAGGAACTTGGTTTTGATAATGAATACTATTAGTATTGATTTACATTAATACATTCACTAATTTAAATTTATTACATAGAAATAACTGATAATTATCTTCCACCTGTTTTCACTAGAAAAATTGTCCTCCATAAAAAGTCCAAATCAACTCAAAATACTAATCATCATTAATTTTGAAATGTTCTAAATAGTTTTGTCCTTTAAGACACATCAGAAGAGATGTTGTAAATATCCTGGTTGAGATCAGTGATATTCCTTGTTGTGAAAAAAAACACCAGGATGATGAGTATAATTTTGAGATACTACATAGATTTCTACTAAGTAACTAAAATCTTTCTCCATCATTATTTTTCATATTAGTACTAATATTAACACAGTGAAGAGGATAGATAACCACATATTATTTTTATAAACTCATATAAAAATTCTAGTCATTTTGACTACATTTCCAGAATTGCTATTTACAGTGATTTTAGATTTAAAAATATATGGCTATTAGAGAGTCTTGATTTCAACAATAACAGGACCAAGTGTTATGTTTTGTTTGACAGGTCAATATTTAAGATGATTTAAAGGAAAGCCTCAGGACTATGAAGTCCTTACAATTATTTCTTATGTACATAAAACCTATAATAGAATCTGTAGATCATTCTAAGTCCATCTCAGTTTTATTAATTTTACTATTGTATAATTAAGCTACATGGTTAATCAGTGGAACCTTATCAGTACTTCCATCAAGTTTCTTCATCAAACACTGAATACCTGATATATTTTTTCTGCTCCTGTCCTGATGGCAAACAAAGAAAATCCTAAAGAAAGCTGGGCAGTGGTGGCACATACCGTTAATCTCAGGAATAAGGAGGCAGAGGTAGGTGGATCTCTAAGTTTCAGGCCAGCCTGGAATACAAAGCAAATTCTTGGATAGCCAAGGCTACACAGTGAAACCCTATTTTAAATTATAAAAACAAAATAAAACAAGCAAACAAACAAACAAAAAAAGCATTAAGAGTATTCTCATGTATAAAAAATGTTTTAAATTCTGGAAACAAAGGGAGATGGGCTGGTGATTTTAATCTTGTCTACAAATTTGCTTAGGCTGACTCTGCTCACCTTTAATTCTAAAGTGTGAAAAATAAAATTGGATGCATATTTTTGTTTATTTTATACAAGTGTGGCTTAGTGGAAACATTGATAATCAGCAAAATAAAAAACTACTTAAAATGAAAAGGATTTTTTCTTCTGTAGTTCAAAAAAGAACAATTTGAAAGTTTTCCCTTTTTCACTACATAGCAATTAAGGTTTTAATCACAGATAAATATGGATGATATCATTAACACCCATGAACATAGAATCAGAAAACAATAATGGTAGGAAAAAGTTCTCAAATATTTTGAACAGAATATTAATCATCTAAGGTAAGAAATTAAGTTGATAATTTCTTCCATTATGAGCCAAATAGTCTTACCAGTATCAAATTCTTGGTCCAAGCTATACATCCATTCCAGAGTCATAATGAAAAATGTCCTCAATGGCACTATTGCAGAACCATTATAATTCATACTTCATAAAAGGTAATAAGGTAATACAAAAGTTCTCATAGGTGAGAAACCTAACCTCCTTTCAAATGGCTGATCAGAGTAGTAGATGAACTGACACCCATAACAGTATAAACTATTGGTATTTCTCTTGGCTGACCCTCAGAATTTGGAGGTAAAACACTACTACTGAAGATCCTGTACCCTTTAGTCAAGGACTCAAATGATTCAAGCTGGATCTTGTATGAATGCTACCTTCCTCTGCTCTATCTTCCATGGTACCAGAAATATTATATAAACTGCCAAGGGAGTGAAACCATCTATTGACAAGATAGGCCTACCTATCAGCAACAACTATGAACTACAAAAGTGAGCATCATGACAAGATATTCATAAAAGTTCAATATGTGGTAATCACTTGATGTTGGTAAACAAAATCTGTCTAATTGCACTTAAGTGTCATTCAGCATGAGTAAAATCATGCCTTGTACTAGAAACAGAGGAAACTGCCCAGAGTTAGCTAAGGTCATTGATATTAGAAAAGGATTTATACCTGTCACTTTGCTAGATCTAAACAATACCTTAGAATACTTAATTCTAAATATCCTCCTTATACCTATGGGTAAGTCTATTCACTGCACCTTATCAAAGAGGCACCTCTTTTGAAAATGAAGATCATCATAAAACCCACAACTGAATGTAATTTAGAGAACAAGGATAGTGGGAGCCCAGCTCCAACAGATACAGCACTTTCACAGCTATGGCTCATGAAGAGAGTAAAGAAAGAATATAAAAGCAAGAGTAGTAGGAAATATTCTTTCCTAAGAATTGAGGCATAAACAATAACAACATCATAAATAGCTTGATAAAGTAAACTGGAAAAGTTACCATAGTGTCCTTGTCCTAGAATAAAAACTATAGTCAATAGATTACTACTGGAAAGGGCAGAATAAGGGATGAACCCTGTTATTTGTTGTTGTCGAACACAAACTGGTCAGCACTGATATATATGCATATAAATAGGTGTGTATAACAATAACAATCAAAAAAATTGTCGATGTACTTGAGAGAGGGAGGAATGGGAAGGAACAATTTGTGGATGAATGGGAAAGATTGGGGGAAGAAAGGGTAAGGGCGTAAGTGCTGTAATTCTACTTTAACTAAAAAGCATAAATAATATAAGTAAAACTTTTAAAAACAAAAGAAGACATTAATAGCAATATTATTTGATTGAAATATTTGAGAGAGGGAGAAACACGTTTTATTTTCTGGGATATTTAGATAAAACCTTTATGAGTTTGCTCTGTTCCATGATTAACTCCCTGCAGTGAATGGAAAGGCACTGATAATTTTTTCCAGTTATGATCTAAGAAAATGTAGCTTTTGTTTATACCAGTTTTAAAGAGGGTCAGTTCAATTCAAATAACCATAATAACTATGAAGTTTTTTTTTCACATGTAAGCTCCCTGTTTGCTTTCATGATCAAAACTAAAACAAAATTTCAAAGGCAAAACAAAACGACTGTCCGCTGATAATGTATTAATTAGCCCATTTATATTCACATGTAATGGTATCTACTCACAGTCTCGTACGTATGTTGGGAGAAGCAATGTTAAAATGTTGTATATGCTTTGTAATGTTTTTAGAAATTCATATAAATATTATGCAGATTCTAATTGTTCTTTCCTGGTGGTCTTGTTTTATTTCAGGAAAGGGCCACTAAAGTAGGGAACAGGGCTTTATTCATATGATGTGCTCTGGATTTCCAACTGTATAAATCTTTGTCATCCTACCTGTGATTTTTCTGTAAGCATCTGATATTTCCCAGCACAGACTGAGCTACTGGTTTTAATTATCCTGAAGCTAACTCAGTAAAGTTAGTGATAGGCCCCAGCAGAAGTGTACTATGTAATTGAAAATGGAAATAGGAATTTTTTTAGCACAATGAATTAAATGATTTTAAAAAAGAAAAAAAATGAGTCAAATACACATCTCAGTGTACTCTGTGAATTAACACACAGTGTTTTTTCAATACTAAAAACTCATCTTTAGCAGATTAGCAGTAAAATTAATTTAACTTATGGTACATATGTAGTAGAATTGTTCAAATAAAATTCATGGAGATTTTCATTATTTGAAGATACAATCTACCCACTCAATTCTCCTGTCTACAAACAAAATTTTATAGCAATATTAGATCTGACATTAATGATATATTAGTTATGAAGTCTCTGTTTCAAGGAAGTATATCATTATAACTATCAGTAATATTTTTGCATGAAATTGGAAGCCTGCCTAACTGTAAAACTTGTGGAGAACAGTTTGTAGATTCTTAGTCTTTCCAACTGATTAAATACCAAAGGAAACCGGTGAATCTCTTTACAATTCATCTTATAAACAATCACCAGATGGCAGTTGATTGCAGCACTATTTCATTCACTATGAATCATTTGGAGGTACTGCACATCAAATTTAATGTCTTGATTCACCATTGTTTTCTTTTCTTTTTTCTTCTTCTTTTTATACTTTATTTTTTTATTTCTTCAAGTTACATCTCAGTCACAATCCCTTCCCTACTCCCCCTTCCTGTCCCACCCTTCCACCCTCTTCCCCCCAACAGCTTCCCCTTTCAGTCCAACAAATGGTTCCTTCTCTTATAACAGTAAATACTATACAAAACAACAGAAATAAATATGCCACATTTATGAGAGGTAAATGGCCCAGCATACATTCCCAATGTCCAGTTCATACATATTTGGCCCCTGACTTTAACATTCTACCATCTAACCATCTCCATGAGTTTAAAGTTCTATATCTGACTCAGCTTTCATACTAACTTGCATCACTATTTTAAAAACATCTTCTTAGATCCAGAACACCCTCTTGATTCCTAAACAACTCAAAATTTAACTATGAGACTCTAGCTATCTATTCTTCAACCACCTCAGAGACCTGAGAGGGATAAATATATCTGATTATGTAGGAAGTGCAAGGCCTGCATCTTCCAAAACTAAGAAATGACATATCAGTGGCTGCCTGGACAGTTCCTGTTTTCTCTCCATACGTTACAGCATCAATCTTCAGCCTTTTTGTCCCGTTTCTCTGACAGACATTGATTGTAGAGCAGGGATTATGAAGGACTTACCTACCCTGTCTTGGCAGAGCTAGGCTGTCAACGTCCCTGCTACCAAGTTTTGTCCTTTTTGGACAGCAGTCTGTCTACAGTTGAAGCAAGGGGTTTTTCATGCCAAGAGATAGGCTTGCCACTAATTCAGCCATTTCCCACTGGATATTCTTCAATGCTCATCTTCTACTTGGAGTAGAATAGGGGGTGCTGTCAGGAGCTGATATGTCTCGATATCAAAAAAAAAATCTTAATTTAAGACAACATCTTTGAATGCCATATTTTGCAGATCTCTTGGGGTTTTTGAAGATGCCCTATCTATCTCTTGTATTTAGATAAGCAAATGTTGTTTGTCTCTTAACAACTTGATTTCTGAGTAGCTTAGAGAATATCTGTAATAGACTGTCATAGTAGCTAACAAAATGACATGCTTGCATGACTATGAGTTTGCATTTCTTAACTATCCTAAACGGTTTAAGACGGTTGGTATCAAGAGGCCAGAGCTTCACATTTCATTTTTAAGTATCACTAGGTACAATACCTTTAAGAAGCATTACCTTTAATTTTGCATCAATATACAAAGATCAATTCCAATGTGGCCAAATATACTCTTAATTTTGTATCAATGTACAAAGATCAATGCCTATGTAGCCCAATACAATCTTAATATTACGTCAATATACAAGGGTCAATACCATTGTGGCCAGCTATAATCTTAATTTTGTATCAATATACAAAGATCAATACCAATGTAGTCCAATACAATCTTAATTTTGCACAATATACAATGGTCAATACCACTTTAGCCAAATATACTACTAATTTTGTATCAATATACAAAGGTATAAGGGCATATTCAATAATCTGCCCCTTCTTCTTGGACCTTCCTGTGCTATGTCTATATTTGATTTTTCTCAAGCTCATGCACTCCTACATAGGAGAGAAAGAAGGATACAGAAAAGAAAAAGAAGGAAGTCCCTGGGTCTAACCTCCAAAACCCATTTAATAGGACCATTTAACAGCTTGTAGTCTCTTCCCCTAAATAACAAAGTTTTCTGTTATCCATCAAATAACCAAAAGGGGGGGGGGGAGAAACTCTCTACCCACCCTCTGGGCATGGGACGCCGCTCTCTTAAAATGACTTCCTGCTGATTTGGGTCATAGTAAACCTGTTTAGGGCCCGAATCAGAATGGAAAAATGGTTAAAAATGTTAGTACAATCCTTTTAAATTCAGTCCTTTTGTGCTCAGCTGTTTAGATGTCCTAAGAAGTTTGTAGACAGAAGCTGATCTTCCAGGCTTTACTGAAGTTCTGGCTGGGGCAGTGTGTGGAGCTGAACGATCTTAGTGATTTTGAGTTGTTGTGTTTGTAGACTTTTGATGGAAACAGCTATTGAGGGAGTCTGCAAGGCTGAATCATCTGGGCCACTCGTCTTCTTACCAAGTTCTGCTCTTATTTCATACTTTAAAATTTTAACCACACTGTTTTAGTTTAGAATAATAATAGGTTATTTAACTTTGGACTTATGACAATGTTGAAAAGTATCCCACAGTCTTTGATTCAATCTTTTTGATAGACAGTGTCAAAAAAATTTTAATAAGGGTAGGGAGATGATATTTCTGAGTAACTGTGATTTGCCCCAAACTATGATTATGATGAAAGCTATTGAGGTTTCTCTTTCCCACCACTTTATACAAAAAAAAAAAATCTAAAACTAATTGATTTCTGTAATTGCCTGTAAGGTAATGCTGCTTATAACAAGGCTTTTTTTTTTTAAACAAATACTGCACATGCTGAGTTTTGAGATCAAGATCATCAGCAACATAGTAAATGTGTCTGCTCTTTATACCCATTTGAACACATGACTAGTATTCTCATTTTATTGAAGAAAGAATGTGATTCTGGTTTTAATGGCTCTCTTCTATTGAATTGCTTTTAAATTTTATCTTAGAGAAATGTCTTACAGTCTTTGGAATAGAAATGGTGGCATTTTGCATCTCAATTTCATTACTTAGATAAGCTCTTCCTTACTTGATAGATCTTGGTCAATTTTATTTTTAAAATGAAATAAAATACTTAAGCTATGCTCATATGAATAACCAACATTTTAAATTTAAATTCTGCTTGAGTGTACGTATATTCTATGTATTCAGACAAAGGCTTGCTAAAGACATAAAAGAATATAGAGAGGGATGTTGTGCTAATACACATTCTTTTTTTTCTGTCTAGTATAGTCTGCTAAACCAAAAGAATTAAAATTGCAAAGGAAGATTCTTTAATTATCTGATGACAATTTTATCTCCATAGCTGGGTGCACTAAAATAATTGAACAATTACATATATTTCCCTCCAATGTGTTATTTGTCTAGTTATAGAGGAAAAAGCTTTACATATTTTAGCTTTGTTCTATTCTTTTTTATTTTCTTAAAATGGCTACACATCTGCCCTTGTTACTATTGATCTATAGCCTCAGACATAATCATTCACACTACCCTGAACATTACTCCTTCGAAAATCCTCTTCCTTCTCCTCCATGAACTAGAGCTAAGAGGTATACATGATTAACAGAATATGCAATTCATGGCTTCCAACATAACATGTTCAAGATATAGATTTGTTTTAATAGGAGTATGTTCGTTTTGATTTGCAACTACAATTTATAAGACACAAAATGAGGACAAATGAGTGTTTCTTTCTTGCCCTACAAATTTTAAGGGCCCCACTAGCAATTACTATGGAATGGTTTGTGTCTATAATATGCTGAAATTTTTAATCTTTGGGTATTTATTCAGGAGCTTGGGGCCAGTTGGAAAAACATGTAAAATTTTACCACAATTTTAAAATGTTGTAAAATTGCTACATTTTAGTTCTTCAACAACTAATCCAATGTATAACACATTTTCTTATCATATCATTATAAGTATCATCTCCAATATTTAATACTTATTCTGATTTAATTTGCTAAAATGATTAATGCTATCAAGACCATTCCATTTAAAAAGGCTACATCAAGCTGAGCATATGTAGAGTAGAATATTAACTTCAAGGACTAATATGAGATTGTGAGATATGCTTCAAGACATGGTTGCTTAATTCCAAGAGATAAAAGCTTTGAACTATTCTAAACTAGAATATATTTATTCCACATTGAAAATGCTAAAACTTAACACATATATGACTAGAAATTTGCTTTGAAAGAGGATAAGGAGTGATATATGATATGTTTTGGAGGGAAAAAACAGAGACGTTTCTCTGCAAGTCAACCAGAGAGAGACCTTTTCTCACAAGTTGGTCTAATAAGGCTGGCAGAAAAGGCAGGCTGGGGTGAGGAACAAGGCCTTGAAACTTATGGCAGACTGAGGAGACTATAGAAATGAGTCTCAACTGATGGAGGAAGCCGACTTCAAGTTTAGTGGTTAAAATAGGCTGGTCTCATAAGCTGGTCACAATCTAGTGGTTAGAAACTGGAAACAACCCATATGTCCCTCATCCGACAAATGGATAAAAAAAAAAAAAAAACCCGAAAAACAAAACCAAAAAACAAACAAACAAAAACTATGGTACATTTACACAATGGAATACTACTCAGATATCAGAAACAAGGAAATCATGCAATTTGCAGCCAAATGGATGGAACTAGAGAAACTCATCCTGAGTGAGCTAACCCGGACCCATAAAGATGCACATGGCGTATATTCACTTATAACTGGATTTTAGCCATATAGTGCAGGATAACTATCCTACAACCAACAGACTGAAAGGAACAGGAACACAGACTTTGTTACCTGTTAGTGGGAAACTTTGCCCTAATGGAGCTGCCATGCAAGCTCCTAATGCAAGAGGAAACTCTCAGCCCTCATATGACTGCTGAACTGAGGTGAGCTGATATGTAGGGACATCCCACACCAGAGAATGGGGACAGGGTAGGAGGGTGGGACTGGGAGAGGTGGAAGGAGGGGACTGTGATGGAGATGTAACTTGAAGTAATAAATAAACATTAAAAAAGAGAAATAATGAACAAAAAATAAATAAATATACTGGCCACACAAACAGGTAAAGTGAGATCCAAAGAAGCTAAACTTGAAAGGGACTGCCCACTGGGACTACCATATACAGACTGTTAGAATAAAGTTATCCTGCATGGACCTACACTAAGAATATTAATATCCTTGGAAGAAAATTAAAATATGGTTGGTTAGGTGTTCTTAGTTATTGGTATTAGGTTGTAGGATATAGGTGTTTTATAGGTGTTTGTTAAGTATTAATGAATATAAACGTTTTAAATAAACATTTTCTGTTACATCTTCTTTTCTGTTCATTTGAATAATGCCAGAAATAATATTTACATTTATTAAGTACTACATCAGGGTCTTGGACTCTAATTCTCACTCAAACTTTTGGCAACCATCTTCTCATGGATCCACATGTTCTGAAGAAACAGCCTTGAATCACTATACCAGCCTCTGATTTCTTCAGAAAATAATGTTCTCAATTCCATTTACAAATACATTAGCTCATAAGAGAATTACTTTTCTGAGCAGTACAAATACTGGGTCAAATTTTACTGATAGTCTTACTCTATTCAACAGCCACAGACCTCATGAAACATGATTGAAAAATTGATTCATAGCTTGTTAAATCATGATTTTCCTAACACCTCAGCAAAAACCTACTCGACAGTTAATATTTTCAGAAACATTGTTTAAATTATGTGATGTGAACAGAAAACATTTTAACCATTTTATACCATCCTATCAGTTAACCATTTTATTCTCTCTTTCAATGTATTTTAAAACATTTTTCTTGTATAAGAACAGAATTTTCAAAAAGTTTAATATTTTGTTACCAGACTTGGTGAGCATTTTGTTAAACCATGTCAATGACATTCTGACATCTTTGTGATCTTAGTTCGTGAAAGGAAACACAGCACAGAATGCTTTATCAGCTAATCCTCATTTTACTTTCACACCCATGGGAGACATTCTCATTTTAGCTGACAGTTGTAAATTTTTATAACAGCTAAGTGACATCTAGTGCTTGGAGTTTGCTGGCCACTTTGTCAGCTGTATTGACATTTGATAGCCAGGCTATACCTAAAAGGTCTTTTCAAGGAGATTGGTGTGTGTGTGTGTGTGTGTGATTTTTTTTTTTCACTTGTTGACATGGATCAACACTCTAGTAGGACTTCATATTCTGCAGAGCAATCAGAGAGAGGCCTGTCAAGTGTAGTTGTATTACAGTCAATTATACTTGTCTATGATCGACTCATGGTAAACAATACTCATGATTTTCATAGGAGGGTTGTGTTAAACAGTTTTTACAAGAAACAAGTACTCTCAAAATAATTTTCTTCTTTTTTTTTTTTTTGAGACAGGGTTTCTCTGTGTAGCCTTGGTTGTCCTGGACTCACTTTGTAGACCAGGCTGGCCTTGAACTCACAGAGATCCAATAATTTTCTTCTTAATTACAAGTGCCAAATCTGTTTTTTCCTTGTATTTCATAATAATGTGCCCTCTGTGACAGAAAAGTAGAAAAAGAAAAACCCATTGGTCAGCATTCCAGTTTCTTCTGGTAGGCATCTCAAACATAATGTAGGTCATATGCATTTAGGGATTTCCTACATATCAAGTAAGAGAAATGCATATAAAAATAATTCCATTAAAATATTAGAATATTTATAAATGTATTCTAGACAATGTTTTGCATATTTAAATATGTACAAACACTGTCAAAAGACAAAATTGTGTAGCATTCAAAAGTTAAATTTTCTTATTTACATGCAATATGATTTCTAGATTATATTATAACTGTTTTGTTTTTCCAAGTTTCTGGAGATTTCCTGCTTTTGAATTTTACAAAAGGTTATGTAGATTTACATTTAAGTACATACATAATTTTCAGTTAATTTTTGAATAGGCAAGATTTATGTCAAGTTTTTTTTTTACTTATCTTTAAATTGTACATATCAGATTGACTCAGGATAATTTGTTTTAAACTTACTAACTGGTCATTTGTTAGTGAGACAGCACATAAATGCATTCCTGAGTTGTGTCTTCTGCCCCTTTGATCTCTATGTCTATTGTTCTATAACTTCTATACTCTCTGTTATCAATAGTATTGAAAAAAATTTCAGATCCTTTTTAAGACATTAATAATCCAGTAAATTTTTTTAAATGCATAGCATTTTACTCAACAGTAAAACTGGAAGATTCATGAAAAATACCCACAACAATAATCACTATGTAAAAACTAAATAAGATTAAATTTTGACAGATTATCACAAAATACTATATAAAATGGAGAACTCTGGTGATGTTAAAGATATGGAAAATCCAACTTCTATATATCAACAAACTGTACACCAAATAGAACTGTCATTATTGAACTTGGCCAGTTTCTTAAAGATTTACAATAAAAAATAATTAGTTTCCTGGGGGACATGGCCTTGTGGGTAGGTTATATGTTTGCTGTTTGTGCTGGAAAATTTTATGTCAAATTAAAATAAGCTGAAGTCATTTTGGAAGTGGAATCCTCAACTGAGGAAAATTTCCTCACCAGATTAGACTGTGCAAACCTGTAGTACATTTGTTTGTCTGATGATTAAATTAGGAAGGCCTAGCTCACTGTGGCTTAGCCTTTGGGCTGGTGGTAATGGGTGCTATAAGAAAGGAGGTTGAGGCTGGGTATGGTGGTGCACATCTTCAATCCCAGCACTTGAGAGGCAAAGGCAGGCAAATCACTGTGAGTTCAAGGCCAGCCTGATCTACAGTGAGTTCCCAGAGAGTCAGGGCTACACAAAGAACACATCCTATCTTGAAAAAAAGAAAGAAAGAAAGAAAGAAAGAAAGAAAGAAAGAAAGAAAGAAAGAAGAAAGAAGAAAGAAGGAAGAAAGAAAGAAGAAAGAAGGAAGAAAGAAAGAAAGAAAGAAAGAAAGAAAGAGAAAAGAAAAAGAAAGAAAAGAATGAAAAAGAAAAGGAAGGAAGAAAGGAAGGAAGGAAGGAAGGAAGGGAGGGAGGAAGGAAGGAAGGAAGAAAGACAGTAGGTTGAGCAAGTAGTAAAGCAGTGAAGAACAAGCCAGTGGCCTCTCAAATTCCAGTCATGAGGTTACTGGATTGAGTTTCTGTTCTGAGAACCCAGAATGCTGGACTCTATGTTATAAGAGTAAATAAATCCTCTACTCCCAGACTTTATTGTGGTCGGGGTGTTTTATAACATCAACAGAAACCAGAAAGAACCTAAGACACTACTCTGGCAATGGAACTTGATTTCAGATAGCCCATATAGAAAGTCAAGTGTGATGGTGTGTGTCCATAACTCTATCTTCACAGAGAATATGTTGTGTACTTTATGGAGGTTTCACCTGTCAACAAAAAAGCACTATGCACTATAGGAAAGGATAGAATAGAAGATAGGACATCTGGTAGGCAGAGAGGATTCTCAGATAATTCCAGGCATGGGAAACCAGAGGTAACCACCCATGTGGCAGAATTTAGATTACAATAAAAGAGTTATTAATTTATGAACTAGTCATGGAATGATCCTAGCTATATGGCCTAAGTATTTATAAATCTATTTTGAGTCTCAGAGTCATTATTCAGGAGCTTTAGGCTGGGTGGAAAAACATGTATTTGTACATGTCAATGACGGAGAGGAACTCCCAGTGGAGCTCAAGGAGCAAGCTTGGATACCAGTAAGAGACTTTGCCTCAATAAATTAAGATGGTGAAGCAATTGTGGAAGACAAATCAAAGTCAACCTCTGGCCTCTCAATGTTACAGCACACATTGAACATGCGTACATATATTTATACATACACCTACACACTCACACACACACACAAACACACACACACACACACACACACACACAGAGAGAAAGAGAGAGAGAGAGAGAGAGAGAGAGAGGATAAAGGAACAAGGAAACAGGGAAATGAAGAAACAAAGAAAAAGTTAATTTTTGCAAATGACCTTAAACAGTGGAAATCTTGAATATTAATATTACTCCAAATGAGAACCTATATTCTCATTGGTAGCCATACATGGATATTTATCTTTCAATGGTTAAACAGTATTATACTCATATAATGTAATACTTCTCATCAAAAATAAAATAAAATGATGTTTTATATAGCATTTTGATACATATCAAAGAAATATGTTGGCTGTAATGTCAAATTTGAAAAGTACACTCTATGTAATTTTATTTTGTCATATTCTTGAATTATCAAAATTAAAGGAATGATGAATAAGTTGTTATTTAAAGCATAGGGATTGAGAGTATATAGATATGGACATAAAGCAAAGCCCAAGGCATTCCCGTGCTCTAAATTCCTATTACATTGTGGTTTCATTAATGGATGGTATTTGATGGCTATTTGTGGAATAATTTAATTCCATGGATAATTAGTTGTAAATAATATATCATAAGCTGAATAATGAGGAATTATTCATTTCTTAATTAATTGAAAATGCAGTGTCAATATGTCAGAACACATGAGTACCACACAGTGTTTGTTGAACTGCTTCTCAAAATCATTATGACTCAGTTCCGTAGAGATGTGGGAATCTCATGCACTCTATACGTATTCTTCAACTATATTTATGACAATATTAAAACCACAGCATGAAACTCTTTTGAAGTAATAATGAATATATCAAATTTTAAACAAGGGAATACAATGTTAGCAAACTAATTCTTGGTTATAAAAACATTTCATAACTTTATAGCTTCTTATTAATTACAACATGTGCTTCATGTATGTGGTCACTGTTCTAAACTGGGTTTTATTTAAATGAAATACTAGGATTGGGGTGTTTGTAAGACTTCTTTAAATATATTTTAATAGTTTAGCTTCCTGAGTGGTCTTCAAGAAATATCTGAGATTTTTCTTAATGTATTTAATAATGACTCAGCTGTCGGCTATCATTATTTGTCCTTTATCAAATACAGAGTATTGGATGAATATGTGAATTTGACATATGGTTTTATAATATAGGACATTTCTTCCTCATATCCTTTGTGAGATTTTAAATTTCTTAATCATATAGGACATGAGGTCTTTTCATTGTTGGGAAATCTTGTCTTTCATTTCCTTTCTCTTCCTGCCTCCCAATAAGAAAATCAAATAAGCTAAAATCTTAGAGATTTGTGGTTTTTTTTTTTTACCAAGTGGACAGAATTTAAATATACATTATTTATCATGTACTTGTATTTAAAACTAATAGAGAACAAATATATTTTATTGATATCTATTTGTGTTAGATTATATTAAAATTAAAATATTATTAAAATGCTAAAAATAATTGTATCTTATTAGAGAGAAAGTGTTTGAAAGAGTACCTCTCGGAAGTGGCAATATTTGTGTTATGGAAAAACATCTTAAACATTGTCTTCTATGATGCAAAGAATATGTAGAAACAGGATCAAATAAATGTTTCTTCTTTTCAGGCTATGAGCTATGTAAATTGGTTTGCCTATTTTTCTGTATCTGTGCTTTCACTCTCTAAATTCTTAAGTAGTACAAAAGCAAAACTTTATTCACATGCTTTTAAAACTTGCATCATGCATTTACATCCATAAAATTAAAGACAAAACTATTTATACCAAGTTTCATTCATTTTTATATATTATTCAACTCATTTAAAAAACTCAAAGGGCATTTTCTCACTTGAGTGCAATGCCTTCTGATAATGGCAGTGGATGGTTTTACTGATGGAGCTGCCATAGCATTCTCTTTTGATTTTTTTCTCACTCTGCTTCCTCATCTTCCCCCTCACCCCACCCCCTCTTTCTTTTCAGTTCCTCCTACTCTTCATTCTTTTCCTTTCTCTGTTTCTCTTCCTCCCATCACTCCCTGTTTCTCCTACTTTCTGTCTACATCATCAATTTCTGCTTCTTTTTATTCCTCAAATGTGCTTCACTTTTGTCACTAGAGAACTATCCCTCTTGCAGCTTAGTGAGTTTCTGTAAATTGACATTGGTTACTCTTCAAGAAACTCAAGTTTTATTGTTGCTTATCTCGTTGTACCTAAATTGATACTTGCAGGTATTGTGGTTTTGCATAGACATTACTCATCATGCAATATGTCACTACTGTTTTCTCAGTACAAGTTTAATTCTTGGATCTCCTTTCATAATTAGATTTCTGCCAGAGGCAAGCTTGAGAAATTAACTTCACTGTTACCACTTTCTGCTTTGTATAACTATGGCTACAAGACATGGCTACTTTAGAGAAACTGACATATTTCAATGCATCAAAGTTCATTCTGTGTCATTGTCCTGCTTGAAGGGCAACTCTGTGTTCTATATCACTCCACATAAAAAAAATACCAACTTCACCTTTCATTCATCTACTTAAAAGTTGAAAAATTGAGAAGAGTTTCTCAAACTGTATGAACCTTGATATTATTGTATAGAAAAAAACTTGATGTAAAAGTACATTTAAGGGTTTTTTTCTGAGAATTAAACTGTCTGGTCATAGTTCTGATGTCTGAAGTACTCAGTAAATAAAATAAAAATCTCATACTTTCTTGTTCCAAATCTCTTTACCCTCAAATCCAATATCAAGATATAACTCCTGATAGAAATTCTGAATTATGGAACAAGGAATTGTTATCAAGTTTTACAAAGAAAGAAAAAGAACTATATTGAATATTCCCCAATATGTGGAAACTTAAGGTTGAGAAGAAGCACCGCATTCTTTTGAAACATATTGAAATTCCTCTTACAGTTCTCAAAGATTTGAGAAAAAATGTGCAGTAGTCTAAACATTATAAGAAAACATTAAGATGGTGTACAGGGAAATTCTCTGTTGAGAAAACTGCATATACAAATGGAAATGCCAGCACATCAAAAGAGAGGGAATGTCATTTAAAGACCCTATATACAAAAGTGCTTCACATGAACCAGAAGCTTAGCATTAAATATTTTTCTTGGGTATCTCTGAGCAGTGGGACAAGACTCTTTATAAATTATGAGGTAAGAGGGAAATGCATGAATCTCTCTGGAAAGGGTAAATAGAATATATTTTATGAGTGCACTGGGGGCATGTGGGGGTAGGAACAGCAGAGATTAGATGAAGGAGAATGGAAGGACAGAGTAGTAGGTAAGATAAATTGAATTGGGGGTTGGCATGTGAAGGAAATGTAAAAATCTAGTGCAATGGAAACTCCCAGGAATCTATACGGGTGACTCTAGCTAAAACTCCTAGTAATGGGGGATAAAAGGTCTCTATTGGTCATCTTCTGTAACAAGGCAAGACTTCCATGAAGGAACTGGGACACTAATCCAGCCACACAACCTGTTCTACAATTTTCCCTCCCTACAAGATGTGCTGCGGTAAAGGAGGCATAGAACTTATAAGTGTAGCAACCCATAACTAGTCCAGCTTGAGACTCATGCCACAAGAGGTAGCCCATCCCCAACAGTGCCTGGATGATCAGGAACCCAGTGACTAATGATACTCTTCTACACTCATAGACTAGAGCCTAGCATAATCATTATCAGGGAGACTTCATCCAGCAATTGTTATAGGCAGATAGAGAGGCTCACAGTTGAACATTAGGTGGAGTTTGGGAAATCCTGAAGAAGATGGGGAAGAAATATTGTAGTACCCAGAGCTGCCAAGGACACCACAAGTACAACCACAGAATTAACTAACCTGGGAGGCTTGGAGACTGAACCAATTACTAGGGGGCCTGAATGTGTTTTTAAATAGGTCCTCTGCATGTACGTTATGGTTGTGTAGCTTGGTAATCTTGTGGGTTCATAATGGTCGGATCAGGGCTGTTTCTGACTCTCTTAAATCCTTTTGAGACCCTTTTCTTCCTATTAGGTTGCCTTGTCTACCCTTAATATGAGAGCAGGTGCATAGGTTTTTGTTTTTTTGTTTTTTGTTTTTTTGTTTTTTTTGCAATTCTATATATCAAGTTTTTGGTTGATATCCCTAGGATGCCTTCCCTTTTTTGTGGGGAAAGGAGGAGGAGTGGATCTGGACAGAGGGGATGTGGGCAGAGAGGGACTGGGAGGAGAGGATGGAGGGAAACTTAGTTGCGTTGTAACATATGAGGGAAGAATCTCAAAAATAATGAAAACAAAGTGAGGTAAGGAAGACAGACCTAGGATTTTCTTTGGCACATCATTAAAATGGTAGAATGTTTTAAGTTAGTTTTCATGAATAATAAAGTTATTTCTCACAGCTTGGCAATGTGAAGACAAAAGTAGCCAATACACGGGTGTTGGGGCTCTGATGAGTATCTGTTTCCTGCTTTGCAGCTTGTCAACTCCTTATATGAGTCTTCTACATGGTAAAAAGACACCAAAGATTTCTTTAGGTTCTGCTCTAGGGCACTACTCTTCTAATTCATGCAAGATTCCACTCTGGCGATCTAATTATCTCTGTGATTTTTCCAACCTCCAAATAAAATCACCCTGAAGGTTAAGACTGAAGTATACAAATTTAGAAGAAATACAAAATTCAAGAGAATAGTATCCATTCTAATATGGACTCAGTTGCGCTCTGTTTTCCAAAAGGATAATGTTTGCTGTATATTTGAATTTCACTGTAAAGTGAAATGTTTCTGTTTCATTCTTGTCAGTTTCTTGTGTGTGTGTGTGTGTGTGTGTGTGTGTGTGTGTGTGTGTGTGTGTTGGGACTGAAATAGTACCTGATTCACCACCATGAGCATGAGAGAGACAGAGACATAAACAGAGAGACAGACAAAAAGAGAGAGACAGAGCAACAGAGACAGATAGTGAGACAGAGATAAAGAGAGACAGAGAAACATTGACAGGGAATAGGATGGACTTTCATGAATTACGGCATTTACTTTTACTAAGTTACGTAAAGATCAGGATCTTTTTTCATCTGTTATAAAAATGAAGTTATGATATTTTTGTTGTTGCTGTTAATCTCTTTTATTGCTCATAAATTTGAAAAGTAAGCTCAGGGCACACACCTCAGTACTAGACTGCTGGCTGACAAACATACCTATAGTATCTGGGTAGCAATTTAAACAGAATTTATTGGAATGTCTTGTCATCATTACACCAAGAACTATGCTGTGATGTGTTTTTACTTACAAAATTTTGGTGTTGTACCTGTTATAAGTAGCTGTAGGAAACAGCTACTTCTAGAAGACCAGTCCCCTTCTAGAGACAGAATAGGAGGAATTGTTGCCATTCCTCCCTCAAGATTCTAGAGATTATCTCATATAAGTTGATGGTTTTTTTTGTTTTGTTTTCAATACATCCACAGTTTCACCTCTCTCCATTCCTCCCATTCCCTCCAACAACACCTCCTCTCTCTCCCAGATCTACTCCTCCTCTGTTTCCCTTCAGAAAAGAACAAATCTCCTGGGTAATATAGACCAAACAAACCACAACACATTACAGCAAGACTAGGCAGAAACCCTTATATCAAGGATGGATGATGCAACCCAGTAGGAAGAAGAGAGTCTCAAGAACAGGAAAAGAGTCACAGACCCCCAGTCCCACTGTTACGAATGCCACAAAAATACCAAGTTATGCACCATATCATATATGCTGAGTACCTAGGACAGATCGATGCAGGCTTCATGACTGATGTTTCATTCTCTTTGAGCCTCTATGATCCCTACTTACCTGAAATATGTGGGCCATGTTGTTCTGGTATCCTTGACCACTCTGGATCTTACATTTCTTTCTCCCCCAATTCCATGGGGTTCCCTGAGCTCCAAGAAACATGGGACTTAATAGAGCTCTCCAATTTGGGCTTTCTCTCTCTCCTCCTAATGTTTGTCTGTGTGTCTCTTTATCTTTTCTCATCAGTTGCTAGTGGTAGCCTCTTTGATAACAATTGGGATAGACAATCATCTATGAGTATCTAAGGATATTGTTAGGAATCTTTTGATTTTTGTTTTTTTCTATCATAGGTCTGAGGTCTACCCAGCCTCCAATTACTGATCGTCAAGGCAATGAAGGTTATGAGGTTCCTTTTTTGGTGTGGGCTTCAAACTAGACCCACAACTGGCTGTCCACTCTCACAACTTATGTTTTTCCATTGTGCTAGTACATATTGTGAATGGCATAGACTATATAGGTCAAAGGATTAGTGTCTGAGTTGGTGTCAGAGTTCTACCTCCAGAGTCCTTGTCCTGTTATACAGGTAGGCTGGTTTAGACTCTGAACTCTGCATTATAAGGAGGCCTTGCAAGAGTTATCATTATAGAATCTTAAGGGTTTCTTCTCACTAGTTGGTTTCCACATCACCCTCCAACAAATGCCCTCTAATTCCAGTCGTCTTTCACAATATTATCTTCCTCCACCCTCCTTGATAGATCACCAATGCTACCATCCCCATTCACCTCCTGTCCACCTGAAAAATATATTCTATTTTTCCTTTCTAGACAGAACCACACATTCCCCTTAGAGTCCTTCTTGTTAGTTAGCCTTTCTGGGTCTTGGGATTGTAGCATGATTATCAGTTACTTAACAGTTAATATCTACATACAAGTGAGTATATATCATGTTTGGCACTCTGGTTCTGAGTTACCTCACTCAGGGTCATTTTTTTTCTAGTTCCTTACATTTTCTGAGAAATTTTATGATGTATTATTTTTTTATCAGTTGAGTAATGCATCATTGAGTAAATGTGCCACATTATCTTTATCCATTCTTCAGTGGAATGATATGACTAGGCAATTGTCCTTGTGGTACAATGGAGCATCCTTTGGAAATATGCCCAAGAGTGGTTTAACTGGGATGTAAACAGTTTTCTTTTTTTTTAAAGAAATTGTATCAATACTTTTAATTTATTTGGGTGTTGAGATAGATTGATCCCAAGTTTTCTGAGAAACCATAATATTGATTTTCATAGTGACTGTATAGTTTGTACTCACAACTCACACCAGGATGATGAAAATGTGGAGCAAGGCAAACTTCTGAGGTTTTTTTGTTTTGTTTTAGTTTGGTTTTTGTTTTTTCAAGACAGGTTTTCTCTTTGTTTCTCTGACTGTCCTGGACTCATTTTGTAGAACAGACTGGCCTTGAACTCACAGAGATCCACCAGCCTCTGCCTCCCTAGTGCTGGGATTAAAGGCATTTATCACCATGCCCAGCCATTACAGACAGCTGTGAACTGTCATGTGGGTGCTGGAACTTGAACCCTAGTCCTTTGTAAGAGCAGCCAGTGCTCTTAACTGCTAAACCATCTCTTCAATCCATGACATGTGTATAAGAAATAAACCATGTGAGGCTTTGTGGGTTCCTGTGAAAGGCCTCTTCATTCTAACAAATAAGAGGTTTCACCTGTTGAAACCCACATCATGCGAGATGAACTTGACATTGCATTTTATGTATGTCCATATTTTAATGGATTTTTGGCAAGTCTAGAACCCCATCTACTTTCCTTAATATGCCCATAATGTTAAGAGGCCTGTGTTTACATCTCAATATGGGAACAATCTATACCTGATCAGACAAAAATGGAGAAAAATAAAACATAATAAGAGCTTTGAAAGCTTTGTTATAAAATATTAGTTTTGTACAATATTTTGGTACAAAATGAAAGGGGACAATAAAAATACTCACTAATTTCTTTACACTTATTGTCTTTTAAAAATGAGATTTTTATTTTCTCCAAAAATCCAAACTATGTGTGTAACTTCTTAGGCTGATATTGTCATATTCACTAATTATCTGACATTAGAATCTCATTGTTAATATTTTACATTAAAAACCATTTGTTATGATTGTATTATATGAATCAATAAGGCAGTTGTCTTATGAATAAAATGGGAAATGTGTAGTACAAATGTAAATGAACAACTTACAATTTTTTTAACAAAATTTTTCCATATTTCCAGTACTTACATTTCTATTTATGTATATAATTCATTAATACTGTGAGGCAGATTATAAAGTAAAATGTCTACATGAAGCAAGGCTACACACCTAATCCATGATTTTTTTGTTACAGGCATAGCTTATAACATTTTTATGTGATATCAGATTTCCAAGCAATAAAATTAGAATTAAATTTGAGATAATGCCTGGTTTCACTGATTCATTTGAGGGTTGATGAAAGAATCATTGAACTAAGCAGATTAAAATGGAAAAGTTTACTGCCAATCACTATTTATATTCTTATGAGTTAAGTAAATAAATGTCTCATTCACTTCTGTTATTGGCACACCCTGTCACATTCTTCTATATTTTCCCATTATATCCACTTTTCTCTTCTGCTCTGTCTCATTCTTTCTTGTTGAGATCCTGACCATTTACTTAAATGTATGTTTGAAGGTCATGGAAGGTATTTTGGAAAGAAATGACAATATTGAAAATATAATAGTATTGACAGTGAAAGTAAATGGAATTAAAAAAAATAATAAAGCATCTGTTCCAGCTTCTTTTTGTTTTTGTGGTTTTGCCTTTTTATTAGTTTTAAACTTTCCAGACCTAGGCCAACTTGGCTTATTCTGATAATGCAAATTACATTTAATATTTGGTTTTCAAAATGGATATTGCTGGTACTAAAACCATAGGAATCTTCCACATTGTAATCTTCCACATTGTAGAGAGCTAAGTGAAATCATATTATTGGAGTTTATTTTGTATAGGCCACTTGCCAATGGTAGAAATAACTCCATTAAAAAGAACATTTATTTGCAATGATGTTTGTTAAAATGGGTTTGAGAGGGGAAAGTACACTCTATGTATTCATATGTTTATTCAGTTCTTAGTCACTCTTGGTGACAGAATTTCTACATCCAAAATCATGGTGAGCTAAAGGAAGTGGTCAATTATTTTTCTTTTTGTTCATAGACTTGTTGAAGATGATGGTAATGGGCAGAATATAATTGATACCAGATGCTTATGAAACCAAAGAAAAATAAATATTTCAACTTAGGAGTGATATTATATAGCAGAAAACATAACACTATATGATTTTGTTTGCATTCAAAGGACAAATTATGATGTATGTAAGTCTACTAATTAAACATTACATCAGTTTCTTTTTAAATAGGGTGACTATTTCTCCCAAAATACCACAACCCAATATTCATATTCATAGATTTATTCCAGAGTGCTTCTTGAGCAAAGTACAATAAATTTAATTACTTCAAAGACAGTTCTTTAAGTGCTTCTCAGCCATTAGAGTTTCCTCTGTAGTGAATTCTTGGTTTAGCTCTGTACTCCATTATTTTGATTGGATTATTTGATTTGTTGTTGTTGTTGTTGTTTAATTTCTTGAGTTCTTTATATATTTTTGGATTAACCCTCTGTCAGAAGTGGGGTTGGTGAGTATCTTTTCCCAATATGTAGGCTGTTGTTTTGTTCTAATGATAGTGTCCTTGGCCTTACAGAAGCTTAGTATCAAGGAGGGCTCAAGGAATAATGCTTGAATGGAGGAAAGGATCTGGGAGGAACCCATGTTGCTCCCATCAGAGAAATCTTATCCAACAGACAATGAGGCAAAAATCTGGGAGTCTTTAGGAAAGGTTGGAAGAGGGTTTGAGGAAGCCAGAGAGATAAAGACCTCCACAAAATGACCCACGTAGTCAATTAACTCATACACAAGAGGACTTAAAAAGACTGAACCATCATGCACAGAGCTTGTAGGGATGGGCCCTAGCCCCATTACACATACAAAGCTGACAAGCTACTTAGTCCTCAAGTTGGTCCCATAACAATCTAAACAGAGTCTATCCCAGACTTGGCTCACTTGGGAGCTCTTGTCCCTGGCAGAGCTGCCTTGCCTTGCCTCAATGGAGGAGGAGGCACTTAGGCTTGGTGTACCAGGGTAGGTTGGTTTTTGGTGGACAGGAAGGGTGTTGGGGGTTAGATGGGGGGGATGAGACTGGAAAGAGGGGAGGGAGGGGGATGGAGATTGGAATGCTTGTGCAACCACTATGGAGGTCA
Source organism: Lophiomys imhausi (assembly GCA_907164525.1). Taxonomy (NCBI): domain Eukaryota; kingdom Metazoa; phylum Chordata; class Mammalia; order Rodentia; family Muridae; genus Lophiomys; species Lophiomys imhausi. Next base: position 434,349 of record CAJQZJ010032563.1, read on the forward strand.
GTCTGGTGATATCTTAGAAAACTTGGAACAGCTATGCCTCGGGACCCAGCCATACCACTTCTGGGTATATATCCAAATGACTCCTCACCGAATCACAAGGAAGTTCCCTCATCTATGTTCATAGCAGCCTTATTTGTAATAGCTAGAAACTGGAAACAACCCAGATGTCCCTCAATGGAAGAATGGATTAAAAAACTATGGCACATCTACACAATGGAATACTACTCAGCTGTCAGAAACAAGGAAATTATGCAATTTGCAGCCAAATGGATGGAACTAGAAAAGCTCATCCTGAATGAGCTAACCCAGACTCAGAAGGAGGCACTTGGCATCTATTTACTTATAGGTGGATTTTAGCTATAAAGTACAAAATATCTATACTACAACCAATGCACCAAAGGGAACATGGAGATAGACTTTTTTTGTCTTGTTTTTGTTTATTTGTTTGTTTTCTCTCCCTGTCATTGAGACACTTTTCCCTGGTGGTACTGCCTTGTAGGCCTCCAGTGTATGAGGAGGCTCTTGGCCCTCATATGGCTGCTAAACTGTGGTGGGGGACTGTTATATAGGGACACTCCACTCCAGAGGAGTAGGATGGAAAGGTTAGGGGGTAGAGGGTGTGAGGGTGGGACTGGGAAGGGTGGAAAGAGGACAGATGGAGATGTAACCTGAAGCAATAAATAAATAAATTTTTTAAAAAGGCACACAGATTTTAGGAGACAGTCATACCTCAAATGTCTAAAAGAATGTGTACTAGATTAGATGATTTTTAAAAACAGAATCTAATTCCTCACACCTCAGAATACTCTAGAAGTTCTTGAACATCTCTGTCTTAAACACTAATATCTATTCTTAGTATTGTTATAGCAAAGTCTTCCTTAGTAGCAGATACTCTCCTGTTGGGTGTAAAATCTGAAATCCTGAGCATTAGAGGTTACTGGCACTGAGCTAGAAAATATAGAAAGAAACATATTAAAGGACAGTCTATTTGGCTATGTATAAGGGTTCCAAGAACATTCCATGTGTGTTTAGAAACAGTTAAATTGATACAAATTTATTTTCCATAAGATGTTCAATGGTAAACTCCACTGAATATAAGTTCTTAGAAGATTCCAGTGTATGGGTTCTCTTCCTCCCTCCAATTTCTCCTTTGTTCCTGCAGTTGTAGGCAAAAAGTACTCCCAAAGGGAGATAGGATAATAAACTTCATAGTGCAATGCTCCAACTGCCAGTCAGAAGATGTGATCCTTGAGTGAAAATAATAAGCTCCGCATTTGAAGTCTGTTCTCTGGGATGTAAGTGCTCTTCATTAATGACTTGAATCATGTTAAATGTTTAAGACTTTCAGCAGAATACGAGCATGATGTTATTTAATGTTCCTCTTAGCAGGCTATTTTGTGTTGTTGAATACAATCTCAGTAGCTTGAGGGCTGAATAAATAATGCTGGCTCAAAACTCTATTTTATATATAAAGGTAAATGTATATATTCTTGAAAACATCACTCCTCAAAGCTCATGACTCATCAGGGATAGGAGAGGAAGAATTAGTTGCAATTTATTAGGGACATATCAGAAAACTAAGCAGAAAGGTGGACAACTGCCAAGAGTTGGAAAAGGTATGAGTTGGATTTTGAATCAGTGAGATGTGCAAATGAAGCTGGCTGCAGCTTCCTAGGAACATATAAAAGATACAAGAATCCTGAGTTAGAGATAAATGACTGCATTCCTCAGCAAGGGCAACAGCCAGTGCATTAGCATTTTCCCACCACATTCTGAGTATCAAATCATTCAGATCAATGCAAGAAAAATCCATTTTAGCTTGATTCCAAAATAAGAGCTACTGCTCCCCTTGTGAAGAAAAGAAAAGGAACACTTAAAGGATATGTATTTTCAAATAGGTAGCAAGGTATGTGTTCTGAGGGAAGAAAACACTGAATCTAAATTCAAGAACAACATCCAAAAGAAAGACTGCAAACTCATAAGTGAATTAGAAAATTACAACCAAACTTCTCAACACAGTATATGTGAATATTCTGTATTTGAATATAAAAACATAATTTTAAAATCTTAATCATTATGATCTTTATGTACAAACCGTTCATTTTTAGCATAATATTTACAAGCTATATTTCTATATCATTTTGATGTATTCAAATGCAGAATATTATGCATTTGAATCATTATGACCTTTATGTACAAACCGTTCATTTTTAACATAATATTTACAAGCTATATTTCCATATCATTTTTGATGTATTCAGATGAAGAATTCTATAAAACAAGTTCAATTTATGAACCTAGAAATGGTCATTTTTAGTCACCATTGACACATGTCATAATCAGCATTAAAAGAGTCTTCAGATTTCATTCATTATTCCTTGTTTTTATGTTTCAAAAAAAGAGCTAGATGGTATTCATTCTGCCTCAAGTTTTCCAAATGTCTGAATCATATCTAGACTAAATCCTGATTCCTAAATGACCTACATGAATCTACATTATTTTCTTGAACCTATCAACTTTCTGATTATGTATGTTATAATAATCCATCTCCTTGGCAACAGTTCAGCTTTATTTTCCTAACTGAGCCCAGATTGGTGGAAACACATTTTTTTGCAATTCTTTGTTGGTCTAAGGATCATTTTCTCCAGATATATATAGGGAAGTAGTCCCTATACTGCCTTCAGAAATTTGTTTTGTCATCAATTTTCTTAGGAACTACATAGAAATCACAAAGTTAAATCTTTGGCTTGGATTCTTTATATGTCCCCAATTTTTATTATGTGATTTGTTTTAACTCTAAAGCACTTATGTGTATCTACTTTTCTATATACATTAGTCAGTGTGATTGTTGACAAATTTAGTTGCTTTTAACTCAGAATAGAATTAGTGGTTTACCATACCTCTATCTTTTTTTTCTGAGTGACCACACCAGAGACAGTGCAAATTCAAAATATTCACAATAGTACCATTACCTTTACAGAGAACTTATGCCAACTCCACCTCCTTTTCTGTATCATTCCTACATTTCATTATTCTAATTTTCTGTACTGATATTATAGAAAAATGTGATTCGAAGTTTTTGTTTTAGATTCTGCGTTTTGGGTATAATGATCCTTATTTGTATATTGTATAACTTTACACTTACTGGTGGAAGGTTTGAACATTCTAACTCAGATAAAGCATGTGGTCACTTCTGTTAATAAAATCTGAATGTAAACTAAAAGGATCTTATTTTTTTGTTGATTTTCATTTTCTCACAAAAACACAAAACTTTGGCAAATTGAGGCTGCTGGCTCATTCTTGAGCCTTTAGGAAAAGTGCTATGAAGAATTGTGCAGTCAATCATCATAATAGATAAGTAATGTTGGATGACTTTGTGGTTGTTTATACAGAAGGGGTGTTTTTATTGGGATGGAGAGCTTTGTTACTGTAGCAAAAATACTAGTATGCAACCTACAAGTCCTGGAACTCAACTACACATTTAGTATCTGGGCCCATACTATTATTGCATAAGCTCCAAATGTGTCTTGCACTACCTTCACTGTCTTCTCTACCAAGAACAATCCTAGGAATGTGAACACCTGTTTTAAAAGTTGTGCTGATGAGTACTTAATTTAAGTGCAATAACCAAACTCTCAAACATTAAATATAGAGGTGTGTTTCCTCTAACTGCATATTTTTCAACTGGGAAATGTTTATTCTTCCAGTTAAGGATAGCAGGTGAAATACAGGTAACATAAATAAGCTTGAATTTTAGACAAATATTAATAAATAATGGGCACAAGATAAAATTATATCATTCACTGTATGAAATAAAAATCTGCTTGCATCTTGTATTTTCATCTGGTAAAATATTTGTTATTATTTGAAAAATGTAGTACTACTCTCTCTAAGCACCTGAACTTATGACAGCATGCCTTCATATTTAAAATCATGTGCCTAGAGACATACTACTGTCCCCACAACAACAAAAAAAACAGAAAGCTTACAAACTCATCAAAACTGAAGAACTCTCTACTGAATGACCCTGTGTCAAGGAAGAAAAAAAAAAAACAATGGAAGAATTCCCAGAATCTATTTTAAAAAATGTATGCCCTACATACCCAAAATTTATGGGGCACAATGAAAGCAATGATAAGAGAAAAGTTCAAAGCACTAAGTGCCTTCATGAAGATTTTGGAGAGATCTCATGCTAGAGACTTAACAGCACACCTGAAATCCCTAGAACAAAATGACACAAACACACACAAGAGGAGTAAATAGCAGGAAATAATCAAACTGAGCACTGAAATCAATAAATATAACTAAAGAGAACAATAGAAAGAGTCAACGAAATAAAGAGCTGGCTGTTGGAGAAAATCAACATGATAGACAGAGTTTATTCAAATAAAATAAAAGGCAGAGAGAATATACAAATTAACAAAATCATAAATAAAAATGGGGTATAACAATAGACACTGTGGATATCTAAAGAATCATTAGGTCATACTAAAAAAGAATAAACAAACAAAAAACAAAGGGAAATGAGAATTTATAAAATGCTAAATCTATTTTATGAGGCCACAGTCACCCTGATACACAAACCACACAAAGACTCAATGAAGAAAGAGAATTACAGGCCAATTTCCATCATGAACATTGATGCAAAAATATACAATAAAATACTCATAAACCAAATTCAAGAACACATCAAAAAGATCATCAACCATGACCAGGCTTCATCCCAGAGATGTACGGATGGTTCAACATACAAAAATCTGTTAACGTAATATATGACATAAAAAAGGGAAAAATACATGGTCAATCAACTCATTAGATACTGAAAATGTCTATGACAAAATTCAATACTCCTCCTGACAAAAAGCCTGGAAAGATCAGTGAAACAAGGGACACACCTAAACATAAAATAAAGACAATTTACAGCAAGCCAATAGCCACCACCAAAGTAAATAGAGAAAAAGTCAAACAATTCTACTAAACTAGGAGCAAGAAAAAATGGTCCATTTTTTCTGTACCTTTTCAACATAATAATTGAAGATTTAGCTAGACCAATAAGGCAACTGAAGGAGACCAAGAGGATGCAAATTGGAAAGGGAGAAGTCAAAGAATTGGTATTCATAGATAAAATGATAGTTTATATAACCAATTCCAAAAACTCTACCGAGACCTACAATGGATAAATACCTTAAGAGAAGTGTCTGGATACTCAAAAACATCAGGGGTTCTATGTACAGATGAAAAATGTGATGAGAAAGAAGTTAGAGAAACAGCACCCTTAACAACAGCCACAAATAGAATAAGATACCATGGGGAAACTATAATCAACCAAGTAAAAGACCTGTATGACAACATCAAATCTTTGAAGAAATAAATTGGAGAGAATGTCAGAAGATGGAAAGGTCTCCCATGTTCATGGATTCATAGAATTAATATAGTAAAAATGGTCATCTTACCAAAAGCAATCCACAGATTCAAAGCATTCTTCACCCAAATTCCAACACAATTCTTTGAAGAGCATGAAAGAACAATACTTAATACTTAATTTCACATGAAAACAAACAAACAAACAAACTTCATGACAGGTGAAACAATCTTATACAATTAAAGAACTTCCAAGAAATATCATCTCTAATTTCAAGCGGTAGTACAGAGCTATAGTAATAAAAACCACATGGTAATGGCCTAAAATCAGACAGATTGATCAATGGTATCGAACCAAAGACGCAGATGTAAACCCACACTCCTATGGACACTGATTGTTTTTGATAAAGAAGCCAGAAATATACAATGGAAAAAAGAAAGCATCTCCAACAAATGGTGCTTGTCTAACTGGTGTTTACATGTAGAAGAGTGCAAATAGAAATATATCTACCACCCTGCATCAAAGACAAGTTCAAGTGGAACAAAGACTTCAACATAAAATCAGATACACTAAACAGATTAGATGAGAGAGTGCAGAATAGACTTGAATGCATTGACAACAGGAGACAGTTAAGTGAACAGAACATCAATAGCCGAGGCACTAAGAACAACAATTAAATAAAAGGGAAGTCATCCCTTTGGAGAGCTGTCTCTGCCCCTCACCAGCTGCAGCACTGGAGAGAGTGTGCCTTACACCTCACCGGGACAGCATAGCAGAGGTGGCCATGGTGGGAAAGCCACAGGAGAGCTGTCCCAAAGGTGAGAGCATGTGCATACTATCCCTGTCATAAGTATGCTGTGAAGTGACTCACATGCAGAGGTGATGCCCTTGCCCCTCCCCACTTGTAGCAGTCAGAAGAGCTGACCATGGGGTCGTGAGAGTGGGAGAACTGGTCCTGGCACTTACTGGCTGCAGCAGTAGGGAGAGTGGGTTCTGGACCTCCTCTGGGCTGCATAACAGAGTTGGCCCTGGTGGAGGGGACACAGGTGAACCAATCCAGTGGGCAATAATGAGGGATTGCTAGTCAAACTGCATATCTGCCATGAGGTGGAGAGGGCATGGAGATGATGTCTTCCCATGACTTGCCCCTCTCCACCTGTGAGAGTCAGGAAAACTGGCCCTGAAGTCATGAGAGCAAGAGAATTAAAATTACTTCTCACCTTCTGTAGCCTTTGGAGAAATTGCCCTGCTCGTCATTTAAGCAACACAGTGGAATCTGGCCCCAATGACAAAGGCACAGGTGAGCCAGCCCCAAGGTTGTAATAGTGGGAGAACAAGCCTATCCCCTCCCCAGTTGCAGCACTTGGGAGAGCAGGCCTTGTGCCTTGACTGAACAGCACAGTGGAGCTGGCTCTGGGGGCCTGGGTGTGTATGAGTCTGCCCCAAGGTCAGAAGAATGGAAGAGTTGACCCTGCCTCCTGCAAATAGCAACTTTAGGAGGCTTAGGTGGGGCAGAACTTGCCTTGCCACTGTGCCTGGGGAAAGCAAGCAGGCTGACCAGGTCAGCTGCCACCTAGGCCCATATCCAGGGCTTTGACTTCATCATTTTTTGACATTTTGGGCACATTAAGTGGCCAGTTATCCAGTTCCAAAACTTTAGGATCTCCATGACACAGGGCAACAACAGGATAATGGGAAGGAAAATTGGTGAGGATCCAATATTGATAGAGTCACAGAAGCCAAAGACCTCAAACCAAACCAATGCCATTGGGGTTTATTTGTTTATTTATTTTTTTGTCTGTTTGGTTGTGTGTTCTTTAATTTCCAGGGGAGGTAATAAGGACAGAACGCAGATACAAGGGGACGAAAAATGAGAGAGACTGGGGTGCATAGTAGACACTCACAAAAAATCAAGAAAAAGTTTTTTAAAAAAGAAGTATTTCTCAGTCAGATTCCTCTTTTTGGATTCTCGGTTTAGTTCTATACCCCATTTTTTGATTGGATTATTTGGTTTCTTGGTGTTTAATTTCTTTAGTTCTTTATAAATTATGAATATAAGCCCTCTTTTGGATGTCGAGTTGATGAAGATCTTTTCCCAATCTATAGGCTGCCGTTTTGTTCTAATGGCAGTGTCCTTTGCCTTATGGAAGCTTTTCAGTTTCATAAGGTCCCTTTATTGATTGTTAGCCTGGGAGGAATATCTCATGGCCTGGCCAAGAGACACTTGAAGAAGTGCTCAATATCCTTAATCATTAGAGAAATGTAAGTCAAGAAGACTCTGAGATTCCATCTCACCCCTGTCAGAATGGCTAAGATCAAAAACTCAAATGTCAGCACATGCTGGAGAGGTTGTGAAGAAAGGAGAACACTCCCCCAATTTCTGGTGGGAATGAAAACTTGTACAACCACTTTGGAAATCAGTCTGATGATACCTTCCAAAATTTGGAATAGCTCTACCTCAAGACCCAGCCAAAGCACTCCTGGACATATATCCAAAAGATTCCTCAACAAGTCACAAGGACATCTCAACTATATTCATAGCAGCTTTACTTATAGTAGCTAGAAACTGGAAACAACCAAGATGTCCTTCAGCTGATGAATGGGTAAAAAGACTGTGGTACATTTATACAATGGAATGCTACTCAGCTATCAAAAACAAGGAAATTATGCAATTAGCAATCAAATAGATGGAACTAGAAAAGCTCATCATGAGTGAGCAAACTCAGACCCAGGAAGATATATATATATTCACTTATACCTGAATTATATAATATACAGTATAACCATGCTACATCCAGCAGATCCAAAAGAACAGGAACATGGACTTTGTAACATGTTAGTGGGACACTGCACCCTAGTAGATCTGCCATGTATGCCCCCTGTCTAAGAGGAAGCTCTTAGCCCTCATGTGACTGATGAACTGAGGGGGGCTGATACATTGAGGCACCCCACACCAGAGGAGCAGGATAGGTGAGAGACTGGTTAGTGGGTGGGAAGATGGCACCAGGATGGGGTGGAGGAAAGGGTCTGTGATGGAGGAGTAACTTGAATTAATAAATAAATGCTACAAAAAAAAAAAGAAAAAAATGAGACTTCATGAAACTTGAAAAGATTCTATAAGGCAAACGACACTATCATTATGACAAAATGACAGAATACAGAGTGGGAAAATATTTTCACCACCTCCACATTTGACAGATGGCTAATATCCAAAATACATAAAGAACTCAATAAACTAAACATCATCAAACCAAATAATCCAGTATAAAAATGGGGTGTAGATTAATATTATAGGTGAATATCAAAATGTAGTATTCATTCATATTGTTAATAAAGCTTAGTTACTCCTTAATCAGTAACTTCCCCAAATAATCACACATAGACTTTGATTTACTTAAGGCTATCCTTTGCACTGAACATAAAATATAGTTTGCTACCTTTCTATCAATTATCCTCCACCCATCTAAAGTTCCTCATACTTACTGTTATTATATCCTCTGAAATAGATCCTTTCTTCTTCTCTTCTATTTCCTCCCTCAGTTCTCCTCTCAACCTCCACAAACTATGTTACATGCTCTGCTTATCTCCCCCTGATCAGCACAGAGTCAGCAGTTTATTCTCCAATCAAGAAGTACTGGAGAGGCAAGAGTTACAAATGTCACTTTGAGGTATGTATCAACTCATAGTAAGGAAAGCAGGGGACAACCAATTTACAATTGGGTACAAGCAGATCACCTGATCAATGCCCTCTTTTTTGTCTAACAAAAAAGCTATTTTTCAAACATATACCATAAGAACAAACATGAGACAATTATGAAAACTGTATTGTAACAAACTTATTTAGAATGTTGAGTCCATTTGTATTTGGAAATTTAGGCAAAAGTACTATATTATCTATCCTATCCTGGTGAGTCTAAACTTCTTAACCTAAATATTTTTTTTGAAATCACATATTTATGAACCTAAGAATTTTATTTAGATTTAAAATATATTCTAAAACCATAAACAACTTAAGCTTAATTGATTAACTGTATTTATTATGTCTTCAAACCCACCAGAGACTTAAAAAGGGATAATGCTATTATCTGAATGAGTAGGAAGTGAAGGTAAGCAACTTTGAAAATAGAAAAATGTCAGTTTACAGATATTTAACAATGCCAAATATCTCTCGAAACTGACGGAGCATTATCTTTAATCTTCAGGCCAAGCACATCTCACAGACCTAATTGTTTACCATGAAATACAATTTTTTGAATAATAAATATTTCAAATAAGCAGGATTTGCCCACCCTGTCTTTTCAGAGTTAGGCCACAGACTTACCTTCATTCAAGCTCTGGTTCATCTTTACACTGCATATAGTCTGTTGAGAAAGAGCAGGGGAATTTTGTCCATTAGGAATTATTTCCTGATGGGGACTTTGATATAAATATGTAAGTTGTCCTTTCAAGACAAATGGGAACTGTAATAAGCTGACTGTCTTAAGTCAAAAAACTCTTAAAATAATAAAAACATCTTTAAATGCCATCAATGTGATACAGATCTAAACAGAAAATTCTCAACAGAGAAATCTCATATGGTGAGAAACACTTAAAGAAATGTTCAATGTCCTTAGCAATCAGAGAAATGCAAATCAAAACAAATTTGAGATTCCATCTTCCAGCTGTCAGAATGGCTAAGATCAAAAACTCAAATGACAGTTCATGATGGTTAGAATGTGGAGCAAGGAAAACATTCCTCTCTTGTGGGTGAGATTGCAAACTTGTTCAGCCACTATGGAAATTAATATGGGATTTTCCCTGAAAACTTAGAATTGTTTTACCTCAAGACACCAGCTGTACTAATCCTGGGCATATATCCAAAAGATGTTCCATCCTACCACAAGAACAATTGCTCAACTATGTTCAAAGCAGCTTTATTGTAATAGCCACAAACTGAAAACACCTTAGATGCTCTTCCATTGAATAATGAATAAAGAAAATGTGATACATTTACACAATGGAGTACTATACAGAAGTAAAATAATTAAATTATTAAATTTCAGGCAAATGGATAGAATTAGAAAAATTCATTCTAAGTGAGGTAACCTAGACCCAGAAAGTCAAATATGGAATGATCTCACTTGTAAATGGATATTAGTTGGGATTAAAAGATGGTCATACTATAATCTACAGACTCAAACAGACTGAAAAACAAAAGGAAGTCAAGGGGGAACACGTGAATCTCCTTGGGAAGGGGAAATATAATAGATTTCAGTGGTAGGCTTTGAGTAGAAGGAATGGGAACAGGAGAGGTCAGGTGGGGTTAGGGTTGGAGGGAGAGAGTATTGGAAGGGAAGGCTGTAATTGGTGGGACATTTCATGGGGAAAGTAGAACATAGTGTAATGGAAACTCCCCAGAATCTAATGACCCTAGCTAAGATATCTAGTGATGAGGGATACAGAGGCTGAAGTGGCCATTGTCTGTACCTAGGTAAGGCTTCCAATGGAGGGATTACATCACAAACATAGTCACAAAACCTGAGATCTACAATTTGTCTTGCCAGAAAAATGTGCCGAGGTAAATGTGGCACAGAACTTGTGGGAGTGGCCAATGAATGACTGGTCCAGCTTGAGACTCATGCCAGGAGAAGTGAGCCCATGCTTGATACTGATTGAAAGGCCAGAGGTTGGATGGCTTAGAAACATAAGGTAGTACCAAACAGGACCTGCAGAAACAAAATTAAATGATTCAATATTTACATTAAATAAAAATGATAATTTGCCTATACTAATACACTAGAGTCTAGAATCATCAGGGGAGTTTCATCCAGCAACTGATTAGAACAGATGAAAAAACCTAGAGTCAAACATTAGGCTGAGCTTGGGAAATCTTGCAGAATAGTTGAAAGGATGGTAGAAGTCAGAGGCATCAAGGATACTGCAAGAAAGCACACAGAATCAACTAACCATAGCTCATAGGGACTCACAAAGAATGAAACAACTATCTGGAATTCTGCATGTAACTGACTTAGGTCATCTGACTATATATTATTGATGTGTAGATCCGAGTTCTTGTGGAACTTCCAACAGTGTGGCTGTTCTTGACTCTTTTTCCTGCTTTTGGGATCCTTTTCCTCTGACAGGGTTGCCTTGTCCAGCCTTAATCTGAGGGAATGTGCCTGGTCTTATTGCAACTTGATACACTATGGTTGATATTATATGGAGGCCTGCCTTCATTTGAAGGGAAAGAGGTGAAGAAGACCCAGGGAGAGGTGAGAGGAGGGGAGAATGGGAGGAGAGAATAAAGGGAAAATTGAGGTTGCTTACGTAAGAATAAAAAAGAAAATACACACATATGTATTTTCATAGATAGAAATATAAATAAGTGGTTTCAGTACAGACTATGAATCCAAGTTCAGAGGTGTAGGGTTAAATTCTTCTTGAAGATATTTACTTTTAATGTGTGGTTTAGAGTTTGTTAGCTATTGCTAAGAAAGTAATTTTTCAATACTGTTCTTACTACAGTATAATAACTACAGCTTTCCTTGTCTAGAAAGCATCAAGGTTTAATATTTGAAATATATAACTACAGTCACTGAAACTATGCACCATGTTCATCAGATGAGCATCTGTGGTACACTTTTGCAGTCTTACAAGATAAATGTTTGCCTTTTGGAATTGCTCCCAAGATTTCCACAAACTCTTTATACATGCAATATAAAATCTGTGTTAAGTCAGATCCTGAACACTATGGCCTACAAATATGCTCAACACTGCAAGAAAACTGCCTACACTTTTTTCCCATGTGAAAGTACTTAAAAATATTTTCTTGAATTCAAAATGATAAAAACATGCAGTAAAAAGACCGTAATGTATCAAAACAGAGAAGTTAAATTTACAGTTTGTGAAGTATAATTATAGATCATTAACTTGGAAATTAAATGCTATGAAGTAAAAATTAGAGTTTGTGTTAAAATTGCTTTGTCTGAAATTATAGAAATAACCTTAATAAGATTATGATATTTTAATAAAATAAATGTACCATAGTGATCAGGGAAAGCAATATAGAAACTCAAAAACAACCCTCTACTTCCACCATTACCCATAGATATTTCTTTATCTCCATCTTCCTTTCATTGTCATCTTGATTTTCCAGTTATTAGTCTTATATAAACCAAAGATAACCATCCACTTTCCAGTCTTCTTACTTAATTATACTGACAATGACAAGTAATGAGATATGAGAAAAGGATTTGGAGAGGGATAACAGAAGTGAGAGGAACAGGGAGAGAAAGAAATGAGTAAAGATAGATAATAATAGATGGAAGATAGATAGATGATAGATAGATAGATAGATAGATGGATAGATAGAGGGATAGATAATTACTTACAACACATAATTTGATTTAATTATGTAGAACAAAAGGTTAAAAGAATGTTTTGATAGTAGTGTGGGTAGTAGAAGCTGGTTTTAGCCATGTATGAAACTGTGTGTTTATTTTCTTCCAACAGGAAAAAGAGGCAATACTAAGGAAAAAGCATACCAATTAACACTATAGAGAGGACTCATTATGAGTTTCTGGGAACCTACAAATCTAGGAATAAGAAGAAACAGAAAGAAAAAAAAAGGATTGAACGACTCTGAAGATACAGACAGAACCAAGAATGAGCATTTGAAAATCCATGAATGAGTTAGTTTCCAAAAGCTATATGTGGGCACTCTGATAGACATCTAAAATGAAAATAGAATTAATAAGAGTAACATTTCCATTAAAATGAAGTTGACCAGATGTTGTATTGTTTTGAACAATTTGTTAAGGAGGTATGTTAAAAATAAAAGGAGAACCCTGAAAGCAAAAGAGTTCAAGCATACTGAAGTTCAAGTCAGTAGGATGGAAGCTTAACAATGCCCACATTTTTTCACAACCCTGCCCCCTTTTGTGAGTGGGAAGAACTATAGTATCTGAATGATGAATATTTAGCCGTTAAGTGGAAAGTAATAGACTTATTTTGGATTATTCTATTTCTGATTACCATTTTTATCTGATTATTCTAAACTATTCCTTAAAAAACTATTGCACAAATGAATATATTTAAAGAATTAATGAGTTTACCCTTCACTGAAAACATTTATATATAACACATATAATATATATATTATACATTATGCACTTTGATACTCATATGCTTTATTATACATTTCAAGCTAAACCATAGAATTATTATCTATGTATAACTGATTCCATATTTACACAAAAGGTATTATAGACAAGTGAGTTCAGATAATTTGTTTAGGATATTTTATTGTGGATGGCTAACAGGAATAGAACTAAATATCTTCAATCATGTTCCAATTTTCATTCTTTGGAAAAAAATAAAAGTAATTCTAGGTAATAGAATTATTAATGGATTTGTGATGAGTGTCCTCCTCGAGCATTTCTGCAAATGGAGATGTATTATATTCTTCCAGCCACCAATTTCAGCTCTAATGAAAAGAACATTTGTTCTGAATTCAAACAGAATGAAACTTTGCCAATTTTGTGCATGCACACATTCCATTAGAGCATGATCTGTGTTGTCAAATTTGGTTTTTCCATCTTTCAAATAGAATGTAGCTGCTTATTTCCCAAGATCAGAAGAGAGCATTTATAGGAGATCATAAATACATATTATTGAAGTGAGTAAAACACAGATGATTTTTCTCAAGCACTATATTGAAGGTTCACAGGTGTTTAAAGAAGTTGATTGAGTTTTTAAAATGTGAAGAAAAGTGTGGATATGATGTGGAATGAAATTTGTACTCTTTAGTTGGTGTACAATATCCTACTTTGTAGGTAATGCTGTAAACAAAGTGCAGGTGTTTATTTTAATATAGACAAATAAAGTGGAATTTAATAGTATATGCCTGTATAAAATGCAAAGCTATAAGATTTGCCACATTAGCCAGGTTTAATGTAGTATTTAAAGAAGGGCAGCAGAAATTGCTCAGTGCTCTCAAAACTGGG
>CAJQZJ010032563.1:448704-496162 GCA_907164525.1 Lophiomys imhausi
AAGAAAGAAAGAAAGAAAGAAAGAAAGAAAGAAAGAAAGAAAGAAAGGAAGAAAGAAAGAAAGAAAAAAGTGGGAAGCATCAGGTAGCAAAAACTAGAAAAAGTCCTGGTGATATTCTCTCCTTTTTTAAATTCCTGTGAATTCATACTTTATAAACTGTGGGGGTATTTTAAGGTACTTTCCAAAGAACACCTTTTTAAAAAATTTTATTTATTATTATTATTTTTTATAGTTTGAATTTTTCCTGGTTGATTCTTTTTTATTTTTATTTATTACTTCAGGTTATATCTCCACCACAGTACCCTCTTTCAACTCCTCCCAGTTCCACACTCCCACCCTCTACCCCCACCCCTTCTATCCCACTCCTCCAGAGTGGAGTGTCCCTATATATTAGTCCCCCACCCCAGTTCAGCAGTCATATGAGGGCCAAGAGCCTCCTCATACACTGGGGGCCTACAAGGAAGCCCCACTAGGGCAAAGTGTCTCATTGACAGGTAACAGAGTTTATGTTCCTGTTCCCTTTTGTGCATTGGCTGTAGTATAGTTATCCTGTAATATATGGCTAAAATCCAATTATAAGTGAATAGATGCCTTGTGCATCCTTCTGAGTCTGGGTTAGCTCACTCAGGATGAGCTTCTCTAATTCCATCCATTTGGCTGCAAATTGCATGATTTCATTGTTTCTGATGGCTGAGTAGTATTCCATTGTATAGACGTACCACAGTTTTTTTTTTAATCCATTCCTTGGTTGAGGGACATCCGGGTTGTTTCCAGTTTCTAGCTATTACAAATAAAACTGCTCTGAACATAGATGAAGAAATGTCCTCAGACCAGTGGATCAATGGGATCGAATTGAAGACCCAGAAATGAACCCATACACCTATCGTCACTTAATTTTTGACAAAGAAGCCAAAACCATACAATGAAAAAAAGTACAGCATCTTCAACAAATGGTGCTGGTCCAACTGGATGCCCACATGTAAAAGAATGAAATTAGACCCATACTTATCACCTTGCACAGAACTTAAGTCCAAGTGGATCAAAGAACTTAACATGAGGTTTGACACACTAAATCTATTAGAAGAGAAAGTGGGAAAACCCTCGAACTCATTGACACAGGTGACAACTTCCTGAACAGAACACCAACAACTCAGGACCTAAGACCAACAATTAATAAATGGTACCTCATGAAACTGAAAAGCTTCGGTAAGGCAAAAGACACTGTGATTTGAACAAAACGGCAGCCTACAGATTGGGAAAAAAATCTTCACCAACCCCACATCTGACAGAGGGCTAATATCCAAAATTTACAAATAACTCAAGAATATCTTTTTTTTAAGTTCATTAAATTTATTTATACATTTTACATGTGGACCAAATCCTGTTCCCTCCCCTCCTCTGGGTTCTGTCTTCCTGTGCCCTTCTCCCTCCCCTTCCCCTTCTCCCCTGAAAAAGAGAGCCTCCCTTTTGGGGTTGGAGGATATGACATAAAAATTCACGTCAATGTACCATAGCCCTGTTTGCAGAAGTGGTCAAATAGCAAGCATCAACGTCTATGTGAGACAGCCCTGTTCCTCTTGCTAGGGGACCCACATGATGCCCAAACTGCCCATCGGTTACATATGTGTTGGGTCCTAGGTCCAGTTCATGCATGCTCTTTGATTGGTATTTCAGATTTCAGTTTCTCTAAGTCCCCATGAGCCTAAGTTAGTTGTCTCTGTTGGTTTCCTTGGAGTTCTTATCCCCTTGAGCTTTTCCATCCCCCTCACCACAACCCCCTGTTCTTTCATCAGACACACCACACTCCTCCTAATGCTTGATAATGAGTCTTAGACTCTGTTCGGATCCTCTGCAGCATGGAGATTCTCAGAGGGCAGTTATGCTGTGTGCCTGTCTGTAGGCATGGCAGAGTATCTTACTGGTGATAGGGGTTGGCTCTCTCCCTTGGGATAGGACTCAGGTTGGTCCCATCATTGATTGGACATTCCCTCAATTTCTGGTATATCTTTATCCCTGAACTTCTTATATACAGGGTAACTTTTGAGTTGAAGTTTTTGTGGGTTGGTTGGTAATCCCTTCCTTCCCCTGAAGGTCCTATCTAACTAGAAGGAGGATTCTTCAGTATCCATATTACCCACTGCTAGGTGTCTCAGATAGTGTTGCTTCAATATTATACTTTTTTATATTTCAATACTTTAATTTTATTAATATTATTTAGAAATATACACACAATTCTTCTTGATATACCCTGGGAAATATTAATTTACATTCAGCTTTCTAAATTAAATAGCTTATAAAACTACCTGAATCCCTCATGCAAAACCAATCAGCAAGAATCATCTGAACCCAGTTTTACATAGGACACTGATACCCACATATTCAGTTTGATGATCTTCCTTCAAGTGCACCCTTTACTTGTCTGTCTGTCTAAACTCTGCAAGATTGCACCCAAACACATCTCCTGTGAATCTTTATCATAATCCTGTCATCTGACCAATATTTCTGCCTCTCTTTCTATAGAAATCTATGTGAACTTTCATTTGCCAATCCTGTCAGATCTCTATTATGTTAAAATTTCTTTCTCAAACTGGCATAAACTATTTATATCCATCTTGGTATTGATATACTCAGTACAATAAATAAGCATGAATAATGTTTTGAAGAAGATCCGTTTTTAAGTAAGCATACACTTCTGTCATTGTTATGATAAAAATACCATGATCAAAAGTAACTAAAGGGAAAAAAGAGTTTGTTTCAAGAAAGATTCTAAAAAGAGAGACCAAATTGTGAGGAGGCAAACCTGGCAGTCAAGACAGGAAGCTGAGAGATCACATCTTCAACCTCATTCAGAAAGTTACTGAACTGAAAATGGGGTGAGACTATAAACTCTAAAAACATTTGATGTGGTTTGAATAGGAATGGAACCTATGGACTCACAGGTTTGAATTCTTATTTCTCATGCAGTAGCAACATTAGGAGATGTGGCCTTGTTGGAGTAGAATTAGCCTTGTTAGAATAGTTGTGGCTTTTGTGAGGGAAGTATGTCACAGAGGGTGGGTTGTGATGTTTCATATGGTCAAGCCAGGAAGAGTTTCTCACTCTCTCTCTGCTTGTTGTATATTCATCCAGATGCTCAAATCTCAGCTCTTTTCCAGCACCTGTTTGTCTCCATGTTTCCTTCCATAATGATAAAGAACCTCTGAATGTAAGCAGCCCCAAATAAATGTTTTCCTTTTGAGGGTTGCCATGGCCATGATTACTCTTAATAGAAATAGAAATCTTAACTAACACAGTCCTCATCTAGTGGTCGTGATTCCCCAGTACTGCTCCACTTACAGAAGATTCTATAACCTCCTCAAACACCATTACCAACCAGGACCCAAATGTTCAAACATGTGAGCCTATGGAAGGTATTAGTAATTCAAACCACAAAACACAATTTAGATCAAGATGGAGATTTTAGTAGCTTTATTTCATGAATGTATATGTATATATATGCATATATATGATAGAATTAGATATAAAAATACTGATATTATTGACATATAGAGATATATGTCACACACACATTAAAATACTAAAAAAAATTTAAAGTCTTGAAATGTTGAATAAGATAATTATTTTAAAGTAGTTTAGTAAATTTTCATTGTGTAATACCATAAATTACTTTTAAAAGATGACAAAAAGTTGTAAAAGAGTATAAATATTTATGGGTATTCATATTTCCCAAGTAGAGAAAATTGTTCCAAAGACATAAATAACTGAAATAGGTGTTTACTTAACAAGAGTTGAATACCAAGTTTATATTTTATAGTATAACTGTTAGTTCAATTTTGTTTATTAAATTAATAGCATATAAATATATTAAGTTATATTACATATATACATTTCAAATCTAAGTAAGTTATTAAATTGTAAATTTGGAAATATGAAAAAATAGTATGCCACTTATATTGTTTATTGTAACACAGTTCTAGTCATGGTGTAAGATTTCAGTAGGATTCTTGAAGGGATTTGGAAGTTCAGTATACTTGCTCTGAGCTTACAAAATCTCATCTAAAACTCACTATAGAGGCTGGACTTTGGATTAAATGAGTACTTGCTGCCTTTACAAAAGACTCAAATTCCATTTTTTGTTTTGTTTATTTATTACTTCGAGTTACATCTTCATCACAGTGCCCTCCTTCCACCCCTCCTGGTTCCAACTTCCCACCCTCTCCTCCCTCTCCCACCTATCCCACAACTCTGATGTGGAGTGTCCCTATATACCAGCCCCTCTCAGGTCAACAGTCATATAAGGGCTAAGAACTTCATCTTACACTGGAGGATTACATGGTAGCACCCTTAGGGCAAATTGTCCAATTAATAGGTAACAAAGTCTATGTTCCTGATCCTTTTGGTGTGTTGGGTATAGGAGAGTTATCCTGTACTATATGGCAAAAATCCAATTATAAGTGTGTAGATGATATGTGCATCTTTCTGAGTCTGGGTTAGCTCACTCAGGGTGATCTTTTCTAGTTCTATCCATTTGACTGTGAATTGCATGATTTCCTTGTTTCTGATAGCTGAGTAGTATTCCATTGTGGAAATGTACCACAATTATTTTTATCCATTCGTTGGTTGAGGAACATCTGGGTTGTTTCTAGTTTCTAGCTATTCCAAATAAGGCTGCCATGAACATAGATGAGGATATGTCCTTGTGGTATGGTGAGGAATCATTTGGGTGGATACCCAGAAGTGGTATGGCTGGGTCTTGAGGTAGGGCTATTCCAAGATTTCTAAGACATCACCAGACTGATTTCCATAGTGATTGTACAAGTTTGAACTCCCACCAGCAATGGAGGAGTGTTCCCTTTTCTCCACAACCTTGCCACCATGTGCTGTCATTTGAATTTTTGATCTTAGCCTTTCTGACAGGTATGAGGTGGAATCTCAGAGTCGTCTTGAGTTGCATTTCTCTCATGATTAAGGATATTGAGAATTTCTTTAAATGCCTCACTGCCATTAGAGATTTCTCCTTTGTGAATTCTCGGTTTAGCTATTTCCCATTTTTGATTTGATTGTTTGGTTTCTTGGGGTTTAATTTCTTGAGTTCTTTATTAATTATGGATATTAGCACACTGTCGGAAGTGGGGTTGGTAAAGATCTTTTCCCAATCTGTAGGTTGCCATTTTGTTTTAATGACAGTGTCCTTTGCCTTATCGAAGCTTGTCAGTATCAGAGGTCCCATTTATTGATTGTTGGTCTTAGGACCTGAGCTATTGATGTTCTGTTCAGGAATTTGTCTCCTGTGCCAATGAGTTCAAGGCTTTTCCCCACTTTCTCTCCTATTAGATTTAGTGTGTTAGGCTTTATGTTACTTTCTTTGATGCATTTGGACTTAAGTTTTGTACAAGGTGTCAAGCATGGGTCTAATTACATTCTTTCATATTTTGACATCCAGTTAGACCAGCACCATTTTTTGAAGATGCTGTCCTTTTTCCATTGTATGATTTTGGATTCGTTGTCAAAAATTAAGTGAATATAGGTGTGTGGGTTCATTTCTAGGTCTTCAATTCGATTCCATTGATCCACTGGTCTGCTCCAATACAAGTACCATGCTGTTTTTATTACTATTCCTCTGTAGTATACCTTGAAATCTGGGCTGGTGATACCTCCTGATGGTTTTGTATTGTACAGGGTTGATTTAGCTATTTAGGTTTTTTGTTATCCCATATGTGGTAGAGAATTGTTTTTCCCAGGTCTATAAAGAATTGTGTTGGTATTTTGGTAGTAGGTGCATTGAATCTGTATATTTCTTTTGGTAGGATGGCCACTTTTATTATGTTGATCCTACCTATCCATGAGCATGGAAGATCTTTCCATCTTCTGATGTCCTCTTCAATTTCTTTCTTCAATCACTTGAAGTTCTTGTCATACAGGTCTTTCATTTGCTTGGTTAAAATTACCCCCAGGTATTTTATATTGTTTGTGGCTATTGTGAAAGGTGTTGTTTCCCTAAATTCTTTCTCAGCCCATTTATTTTTTGTATAAAGAAGTGCTTTCACTTATTTTGAATTAATTTTGTATCCAGCCACCTTGCTGAAGGTGTTTATCAGTTGGAGAAGTTCTCTGGTGGAATTTTTGGGGTCACTTTTGTATACTATCATATTGTCTGCAAATAGGGATACTTTGACTTCTTTGTTTCCAGTTTTTGTCCCCTTGATCTCCTTTAGTTATCTTATTGCTCTAGAAAGAATTTAAAGTACTATGTTAAAGAGATATGACAAAATAGGACATCCTTGCCTTGTCCCTGATATTAGCCCAAATGCTTTATGTTTCTATCCATTTAATTTGATATTGGCTACTGGCTTTCTGTATATCACCTTTATTATTTCTAGATATGGTCCTCTCCAGTACTTTTAGCATTTAGGGATGTTGGATTTTGTCAGCTGCCTTTTCAGCATCTAACGTGATGATCATGTGGTTTTTCTTTCATTTTGTTTATGTGTGAATTACCTTGATGGATTTTTATATGTTAACCATCCCTGCATTCCTGGGATGAAGCCTACTTGATCATGATGTATGATACTTTTGATGTGTTCTTGGATTCAGTTTGCGAGTATTTTATTAAGTATTTTTGAATCTATGTTCATGAGGGAGATTGGTCTGAAGTTCTCTTTCTTTATTGTGTCTTTGTGTGGTTTAGGAATCAGGGTGGCTGTGGCATCATGGAATGAATTTGGCAGTGTTCTTTCTGATTCTATTTTGTGGAAGAGTTTGAAAAGTATTGGTATCAGCTGTTCTTCGAAGTTATGGTAGAATTCTGTGCTGAAACCATTTGCCCCTGGACTTTTTTTGAGGGGGGGAGATTTTTAAAGACTGTTTCTATTACCTTAGGGATTACAGGAATGTTTACTCTGTTAACCTGATCTTGATTTAACTTTGATAGGTGGAATCTATCCAGAAAATTGCCCATTTTTGTTTAGGTTTTCAAATTTGGTGGAGTACAGATTTTTAAAGTAGGACCTAAAGATTGTCTGGATTTCCTCAATGTCTGTTGTTGTTTCTCACTTTTTGTTTCTGATTTTGTTGATTTGTTTTTTTCCCCCTCTCCCTTTTAGTTAATTTGGCTAAGGGTTTGTCTATTTTGTTGATTTTCTCAAAGAAACAACTCTTGGTTTCATTGATTCTTTTTGTTTCTAAATTGTTGATTTGAGCCCTAAGTTTGATGATTTCCTGCCTTCTGCTCCTCTTGGGAGTGTTTGCTTCTTTTTTTTTTTTTCCAGTTCTTCTAGTTCTGCTGTTAATTTGCTAATATGAGCTGTCACAATTTTCTTTTTGAAGGTACTTAGTGCTATGAACTTTCCTTGTAGCATTGCTTTCATTGTGTACTATAAGTTTGGGTATCAAATTCTAATTTAAGTTCTCAGCACTCACATTGAACAAGTCATAACCACATATAACTGCAGCTCTAAGAAATCTGACTTATTTTGATGTGGAGTGTATCCCAATTTGAATGAATATTTGTGACATTAGTAGGAATCCAAGGTCACAGCCTCATAGAAATGGCAAAGCCTCTCTTTGATCTGAGTATGGACGTTGATAGTATACAGAAATTATGAGCTACAGCTTCCTCCATCTAAATGAATTCAGAATGAGACTTCTGTCCTACAGAGACATAGTGCCTAGATTATCTTATTGACCTCCTTTGTTCTGATGGGTATAATAAATTAGCTTGATTTTAGGACTGCTGTTATGTGTGTATTAGAATCCAAGATCTACTCAATGACAACTTTTCTATACATAGGCCCACTGTTTCTTCATTCACCATCACCCTATTAGGTCAACCACAAAATATTTCTGCTGAGGCATACCTATATACATAGTTAAAAATTAAAATGTTTATAAAAATTTACTGTGTATTTGCTACAGATTTCATGTAAAGCCAAGAGATATAATATTTAAGTTGTGATACCTAGAGTAATATTAAGCATATTTACTTTTTCATCATGCATTAATATATATGCACACACATACACACGTGTGTGTGTGTGTGTGTGTGTGTGTGTGTGTGTGTGTGTGTGTGAGAATAACTGGGATTTGATTCATGGTACAAAAAGCTTACTGAACAACATTGATTGCAAGGTCAAAAGAACTTTCATTATGTATGAAAGAATAATCTCTTAATATTGTTCCTGAAATTTGCTTGTGTCACTGCCAATAAAATATTATTTGATAAACTCAGTTGAATTTATTATCACAATTGAAAAGAAACATTAAAATTTAGTATTTAAATGGCTATTTTTGTTGGACTATGCTGTCAAATTACTTACAATTATTGAAAATTACTTAATGATTGTTTATTAAACTTGTTTTACCCAGAAAACCCAAATTTGATGTGACATTCTCAGTTCATCAGTTTTATATGTAATAAAATTAAAAAATGTGACTTCCACAATTATTCCAGTTGTAATTAGATTTTCTTTGAGTCTGCACTGTGGTTTTCATCAAAACATTCTTATTTCTAATATATTTCAAAATCCTAACAATAACAAAACCATAGTATTTTTCCTGATATTATTTTCTATATTTGTTTTTATGAGCAAAACTAGCTTAGAGTAAAGTTATCTCACATTGAATTATAATTACTTAACATTAACTGATGTCTAAAGCAATGATAGGGATTCCTATACAAGATGCTCTTCTTTTACCCATAAAATATTTATGTAGATAAACAAATTACTTTTAATGTTTATTTATTACTTCAAATTTACATCTCCATCACTATCCCCTCCCTCCACCCCTCCCAAGCCCACCCTCCTACATTTTCACCCTTTAGTCATTCTCATACCTATTCTATTCCTCCAGTGTGGGGTACCCTACATATCAGTCCCCTTCAGTTCAGTAGCTATATGAGGGGTAAGAGCTTCCTCTTGCACTGGGGGCCTACATGGCAGCACAACTAGGGCAAAGTATTCCGCTAACAAGTAACAAAGTCTATGTTCCTTTTCTTTTCAGTCTGCTGCTGTAGGATAGTTATCCTGTACTATATGGCTGAAATCTGACTATAAGTGAATAGATGCCATGTGCATCTTTCTGGGTCTGGGTTAGCTCACTCTGCATGAGCTTTTCTAGTTCCATCCATTTGGCAACAAAATGCATGATTTCCTTGTTTATGATGGCCTACTAGTATTCCATTGTGCAAATGTACCACAGGTTTTTTTTTGTCTGTTCCTTGAATGAGGGACATCTGGGTTGTTTCCAGTTTCTAGCTATTACAAATAAATAGTTGTAAATAGGTTTGTTATAGTTAAAGACATGTCCTTGTGGATTGGTGAGCAATCATTTGGATGTATATCCAGGAGTGGTATGGCTGGGTCTTGAGGAGCAGGTATTCCAAGTTTTCTAAGATATTGTCATACTGAATTCCATAGTGGTTGTACAAGTTTGCACTCCCATCAGCAATGGGGGTAACTCTAACCAAGCAAGTGAAAGACCTGTATGAAAAGAACTTCAAGTACTTGAAGAAAGAAATTGAAGAAGGCATCAGAAGATGGAAAGATCTCTCCTACTCATGGATAGGTATGATAGACATATAAAAATGGCCATCCTACAAAAAGCAATATACAGATTCAATGCAAATCCTATAAAAATACCAACACAATATTTTACACACCATGAAAGAATAATTCTGAGCTTCATATGGAATAACAAAAAATGCAGGATAAGCAAATAAATTTATAAACAGTAAATCAGGGAAATAAATTATTGAGCTTAATCTTAATTCATAGCTATGAACTGGAATAAATCCAGATGTTCTTCAAACAATGAATTGATTTAAAAAAAAAAAGCTGTGGTAGATTTACACAATGGAATACTACTCAGCCATCAGAAACAAAGAAATCATGCAATTTGCTGAAAAGTGGATGGAACTAGAAAACTTATCCTGAGTGAGATAACCCAGACCCAGAAAGATGCACATTGCATCTATTTACTTTTAACTGAAATTTTGCCAAATATACTAGGTAACTATCTAAAACCAACAGACTGAAAGGAGCAGGAACATAGACTTTGTTAGTTATTAGTTGGACACTTTGGACTAGTGGAATCCCATATAGGCCCCCAGTGCAAGACGAAGCTCTTAGCTCTCATATGGTTGCTGAACTGAAAGGGATTGATATGTAGGGCACCCCACACCAGAGGAGTGGGATAGGTGGGAGAAAGGGGAAATGGTGGGAGGATAGTAGAATAGGCCTGGGAGGGGTAAGGGAGGAGACTGTGATGGAGATGTAAATTGAAGTAATAAATAAATATTAAAAAACATATTACATATATGATATGATCACTAATTGGGACTCCTATACAAGTCAAATTTATTTATTTATTTCATTTTATTTATTTCTTTATTTATTACTTCAGGTTACATCCCCATTGTAGTGTCATCTTCCCACCCCTCCCAGCCCCACCCTCCTACCCTCTACCCCCTATCCCTTCCATCCCACTCCTTTGGATGGTAGTGTCCCTACATAACAGTCCCCCGCCCCAGTTCAGCAGTCATATGAGGGCCAAGAGCCTCCTCACACATTGGGGGCCTACAAGGCAGCACCACTAGGGCAAAGTGTCTCACTGACAGGAAAAAAGTCTATGTTCATGTTCCCTTTGGGGCTTTCATTGTAGTATAGTTATCCTGTACTATATGGTTAAAATCCGACTATAAGTGAATAGATACTATGTGCATCCTTCTGGGTCTGGGTTAGCTCACTCAGGATGAGCTTCTCTAGATCCATCCATTTGGCTGCAAATAGCATGATTTCATTGTTTCTGATAGCTGAGTGATATTCCATTGTGTACATGTACCACAGTTTTTTATTCCATTCTTTGGTTGAGGGACATCTGGGTTGTTTCCAATTTCTAACTATTACAAATAAGGCTTCTATGAACGTAGATGAGGAAACTACAAGTAAGATTTAAATTGCTAGTTTTCATTTTTTCCCAGTGCATTGGTTGTGGCATTTGTTTTGTAAAAGTATGATATCTTACTTCTGGCCCACTTGAAGAGCCCAGTGACAGATGTTTATTGGTTTTATGTGAGCATGTCAATAACATATGGTTGTATTCAAATCCATTTTATGAAAAGTGTTTTTGTCACTCATTCAAGGTCTGATCTTTTCAAAGCCAGGCATTACATATAGCAGGAAATTAGATTCAGCTCACAGCTTTTACAAAGTGATTTGAAAACTATACTTATATTTAGTTCCTTAGTAGTGTTTCTAGTAATTACTTCTATCTCCATGTAACCTGTATCTGGTACAGGGATGGTACTTACCTCAGTTCAATATCTCTACGAAAACACTAATTTCACTTTATCCTGACCATGCATGAATCATGTGTTAAAACTACAAGCTCTCTCTAGGCACATCTCCTTTACCACCTATAGGAAATATGTCCTCATCATCGTTGACAAAGCTTACAAAGAGTGTGTTCCCTCAACTGCACTGTAGAACAAAAGAACAGTCCTCTAAAAGACTACAACACAAATTCAGAATTCTTCAAGCAAGGTAAGGGAGACAAGGTACCAAATTTATGGACTTAAAGTTTCTATTTTATTTTCACATCAGTGAAAACTACTGATATTTCCTGTACCTAGTAAGTATAAACTTTAAGGTATTTACACTCTACAATTAGAAAACAGATCAGGAATGTGAGAAAGAATGGAAGGACATGGAGGAAGTTGGATTAGGGTGGGAAAGAGGTGGAAGTGATATAAACACAGTACTCATATATGAAATTCTAAGAATCACAACATTTATATATTTAAAAATAAGATAAAACTTGGATAGTCTTTAAAATTTTGTGAAATATAAGAGCTAAATTTATTTTGTAACATGATTAGAAATAGTAGCATGTGTTGGTATTAAGGATTTAAGAATGTTTTCTATTTAACAAAACATCTCTGTGTTTAACTGAGATAAAAAATCAGAAAGAAGTCAATTATTCAAATTAAGCTACTTGGATAAAAACTCTGGTTTTCAAACATGAGACATAACTATGCACATTTACCTAATTTGTTGATTGTATTTCTGTAAGCATACTTATGCCTTTATGTTACTGGATTATGAGATTAAGTAGAATAAGGAAATTGGTTAATGTATAACATTTAGAGTAGGTCTAGACAAAATTAATAAGTAACAGATATCAGAGCATATCTCTTGACATAAAGTATGTAGTTTTTATTGAAATAGTGATAATTACCATTAACAAAACTCCTGATTCACTGGAGAACTTATGGACCAGAGTCAAGGTAGAAACACAAATCTATCACACCATGAGTTGTCTTTAAATCTAGCATCTGCAGTTGTGCACATAGTACCCAGAAGGTGACTTTATGTAAAACATTAATATACAGTCATTATATTTTATTGTACGCTCATTTTAGTGATTTATACAGAAATTTAGTGAATGATATTCTTATTGAAATTTGTGTTTCTTTGAAACCTTTTCAAAGCTACACCAGTTTCATATTTCTGTTATTTGTTAAATTCTGAGTCAAACTTTATGTAAATTGAAATATACAAATTCTAAGCATACAATTTACTGTGTTCTGGTAAATGTAAAAATGGATGGAATAAACTTGAAAATCAAGACATAGAAACAGTTTAGTCACTCTAACACAGTAGGAATTTACCTCCCGGAATCCTCAGCTGATTCACTCTGGGGAGAGAAGTCCCTAGTTCTATCATCTTTCTGTCACCACAGATTACTTCCGTGAAGAATGACATGAGTAAAGGCATAGTCTGTCATTTTGACTGACTTGCTTAGCTCTCATGACATTTCAAAGATAGTTCCGTGCTTGAATGTGATGATTAGTAGTCTATACAACAAAAATATACATTAGTTGGATTTTATTATTTCACTCTATGGATATCAGACAGAAAATCTGCTGTTTAAAATGTCATTTACAGGTGAGAGAAATATGAAGCATAAAGCAACATCATAGAAGACTTTTTAGGTTTTCAGTCCTGTGGTTAATTGCTGAAAATGGACAGGCATTATCAGAAATATTATGATATGTGCAACTTTACAATTAATAACACTGGAAATCCACAGGTTGTTCATATAACTGTATGTTTCTGTTATTTCTATGGTTTAGGACCTTAAATGAAGTCAGAAATCCAGGTGCTGAGACTCTCACTAGCCCTTTGTCATGCTGTAGTGTACAGATGTGTACTCTTTTCAAAAATGTTAGAATTTGATTGTTCTGAATTGATGAAGCCATTTGTGGATTTATAGCTCAATGGGCTGTTGGGTGGTAATGAGAACTATATAGCAACTGGATATTCCTGATGTTTCTGGTCTGGTTACCCCAGGTAGAGCAGGTCCAGAAGAGAGCACCGGGGAGACAGCACTCAGCTCAGGGCAACTGAGTGTGGCCCAGGCAATGTAGCAGAGGGGATATGGGTATTGAGGAAGATATCTAAACTGGATGCTCCTTGTGTATCAAGCCTTGTGACCGCTGGTGGTGCAGGGTTGGGATGGAGGCAATCAGGGGACAGTATTCAGCTCAGGGCCCAAAATATATTTGTAATAGTCTACTGTCAGATGCTGGGAATCACATGGATAATATGTATGCATTTTAGTTTTGTGGATTGGCAATCCTTGCCTAAGTTACCCCACCAAAGTAGGAAATAAATATTGGTTCTCTCATTATTTCAAATTTAAGTATTCTGAAACAATTTAGCATAAATGACATATTAAATTAATTTTAATTTTATTGGTATACACCTATACTGTGTTGATAAACTATTTGATTCATTTGTACAGAAATAAGAGGATTAGAATTCATGAGTAAATTGCTGACACTATTCTTTAGGATTCATAAATGTCTAATTTTACTATAAGAACTGCGAAATCATTTGCTTCTTTACAAAATGTCAATGTGAGTGCTATGATTAGATATTCATAGACAAAATGATATACAAATTAGTACTGAAAAAAAAACAATGCATTCTCAAATTCTCAGGTTACGAAGAATGGAAGTTTTATGAATGATAAGAAATCTATACATGTGTGGTGTGCCATATGAATAATATGTTGCTTTTTTCTATTGTAGTGTCCCTGTAGTAATTAATAAATGCTATAAAATGTGAAATTTGTCTGAATATAGACACTACATAAACACAGTTATAGGTATACACGATGTGTATTAATGTTTTTTAGTATGAATATGTTTCTGAATAGAATATGACAAAATTAAACTATTTCCTGTTAGCAGAAAGCAGAGGAATGAGATCATAAGATAAAACTATTTGGATTTTGAAAACTCATCTCACCCTTATAACTGTAGTCTATTATGACACATGATGATACTAAATTGTGAAAAAAATAATGGAATGTTATACATCCCTTTTTTCACAATATAAATGTCTTGTTATGCAATATATTTTACCCAATAGTTCAATACTATGCTGAACCACTCAATATTGAAGCTTCCTGATGTGAGGTTATTTCACGTACTTAATGTTTCCCATGAAATTATTTTCTATAAAATGTTAACTGTCAGTTTTATTTAATAAACTACAAATTTTCTCTTAACACTTTGATGTTTTCTGCAATTTTATTTGCACTCTAGTTCATTCTAGGCAAGGCTAATAAAAGTAACAATTGCTTAATGTTTGTTGCCCTTATTATTAGTTCTGGATAAATGCCTAATGTTGATTAAGCTGGGCAGGATTTTCATTGATAAAGATTTGTTTCTTGTTGATTCCATTCTACTTTCTTTATTGAGTGCTCAATGTGAGCAAGCTCGTGAGCTTAATTCCTAGATACAAGATGAAGAAGACAAAATCTGCAGACTCATAGTGCTCAGACACAAAGTGGACACTACAGTTCACATATATTTGGAATACAATCATTGGGGCAATGTTAAAATGTTCAGCAGGCCTAGAAAAATAAAATGTTTCATATAATACACTGAGAAAAGTTATATTACAAATAGTAATGCTGAAGCCTACATTTATTACCCTAAATAATATAAACCTTTCATTTATTTCTTATTCATCTGTTCACTTGGTGCAGGCCTATTAGCAATAATTCTGAGTTTCAAACAGCTAGAAAGTTTCCATAACTTGTCAAATAAATTGTTCCAGGAGCCTTGTGTTTTGATGCCATTAATGTCCCTCAAGACTGACTTTTTACTTCCATACTTCCATGGAACACTGTGAGTAGAATTATACTAATCAGAACCACACCTCCAGTAATCTGAAACTATAGCATGCCAATCCTAGCACATACTTACCTAAGATAAAGTAACCCTTTAGCTACTTGTTATAAATGCAGGATAACTTGTATATTTTTTAATATTTTGATAACTAGAAAAATCAGTCTTCAAAATAAAGACTTAATGAAAATTTCTCCCATATCTTAGGTTCCCTGTATCATATATATATATTTCTGTCACTAAAATTTAGAGGCCATTCTTTCCCTGTCCTCAAGATTTGGGAATCCAAAATTAAAATAAATATGTACCACATAATGATTACTCTGACAAAACATCCAATTATAAGGTAAATAATACGAGATAAAGACATTTTAATAAGTCAGAATTTCCTGTGGTTTGAACTAAGAGGCGGGCATTGGTGGATTTCTGACATAATTAAAACTTCTACATTATTGAAGTAGAAAACAAATCTTTAAAGATCCATAACTGCAGTCGCTCTGTAAGAAAAAGAAATAAATACTTAGTCTTTAGGTGTGAAGTTAGCTGCGTATTGTAATTGCAAGTGCCTTACTGCCAAAAGATGAGAATTTATCTGGTAATACCAATTATAAGTAATTTTAGTCAGTGAAATTATTAGCCATCTTATTTTTCTTAGCACAGCTTTCTTTTTTTTAATGTTTATTTTTTACTTCAATTTACGTCTCCATCTCATCCCTTCCCTCCACCCCTACAGGTCCCACCCTCCCTTTTTCCCACTTCTCCTACCTATCCTATCCCTCTTTTGTGGGGTGGACTACATATCAACCCCCTTCAGTTCAGCAGTCATATGTGGGCTAAGAATTTCCTCTTGCACTGGGGGTCTACATGGCAGCTCCCCTAGGCCAAAGTTATATTACACCCCCTAACATGTAACAAAGTCTATGTTCCTGTTCCTTTCAGTCTTTTGGTTATTGGATTTTTATCCTGTATTATATGGACAAAATCCAATTACAGGTGAATAGGTGCCATGTTCATCTTTCTGGTCTGGGTTAGTTCACTCAGGATGAGCTTTTATAGTTCCATCCATTTAGCTGCGAATTGCATGATTTCCTTCTTTCTGAAAGCTGAGTAGTATTCCATTGTTTAAATGTACTATAAATTTTTTATCCATTAGTCGATTGAGGGAATCTGGGTTGTTTCCAGTTTTTAGCATTTACAAATAAAGCTGCTACAAACATAGTTGAGGAGTTGTCCTTGTGGGTTGGTGAAGAATCATTGGATATATACCCAGGAGTGGGCTGGGTCTTTAGGTAGAACTATTCCAAATTTTCTAAGGTATTGCCAGACTGACAGGTGAAAACTTCCTGAACAGAACATGAATAGTTCAGTATCTAAGACCAACAATAAATAAATGGGACCACATGAAACTGAAAAGCTTCTGTATGGCAAAGGACATTATCATTAGAAGAAAACGGCAAACTACAGACTAGGAAAATATTTTCCAACCCCACATCCGACAGAGGGCTCATATCCAAATTTTAAAAGACTTGAAGAAATTAAACACCAAGAAATCAAATAACCCAATCAAAAGATGGGGAAAAGAGCTAAACTGAGAATTCACAAAAGAGGAATTTCTAATGGCCTAGAGATACATGAAGAAATGCTCAACATCCTTAATCATAAGAAAAATGCTATTCAAGACGACTCTGAGATTCTATCTCACACTTGTCAGAATGGCTAAGACCAAAACCACAAATTATAGCACATGCTGCCAAGCCTATGAAGAAAGGGGAACACTCTTCCATTGCTGGTTGGAGTGCAAATTTAGCACAAATTTTTGAGCATCTGGAAGATCAATTCTTAGATTTACTTATGGTGCCTGTGTTATTTTTAGAATATTTCCCCTCTTTGGATACTACTATATTTGTTTAGAGACCCTTTAAGTGTTTTATTTTGTTATAAATATTTTGTGGTATTATCTACATTTTATTGAACATTTAGTTTGGTATTTGTTTACACAATTATCATACAATTGACTCTGAGTGTACATGTGTTGGGTGTGGTATGAATGTTCTAGTTCTAACATATTAAAGTTTAATTTTAATGAGAAATAAAAATTATGAATAATTTTCTTCTTTCTTTTTCTAAATTATACAAACTTATCATAATATAGAAAGCAGAATCTGACTTTTAAAAACTATATAAATATTTATATATATATATTACTAATTAGGTTTAAATTATATATGTTCCATTTTATTTAAAAATAATATATTTTATGTATTTGATATGCTCTGGCTACAACTGAAAGAAATGAAAGATTTTTCCTGACCTTTCTTTGCATTTTCATCCTAGACATTTAAAATTTATTATGGTTCCATGGAAAGTAATCAAGTCATAAGTATGTAACTGAAGCATTTCTGTCAGTGGAGCACTGGAGCCTTGCATTCATGGCACCTAAGGCTTCTAAGAAGAAAAGAAACCAGAACAGTTTATAAATCTATCCTTTAAAAAATATTTATAACATTTCCAGAAGTCAAAGTGTATTTCCTTCTGGGCATTTGAACACGTTGAAATGATAGTTTCTGTCGGCCAAGACAAATGGACTCCATCCCTAGTTGTGTATTAAGAAGTGTTTCTCTCAAATGTGAGGTGAAAATAATAAATTTTTATATTATGTGTTCTACAAAATACCCTGTAAACTGATGATGTTCAATTCAGAATGTGTCACTTCAAGATACAATACATCTAGTATGTTATTTAGGAATCACTCAGTATTATCCCAAAGATCCACCTCAGACATGTTGATATAAAATATATAAAATAATCATGGCTTTATATAATAAGGAAAAAGAAGAGATCAAGGAAGTGTTGGAATAAAAGTATAACATCTAGAACTGTAATCCACTTCCTCTAGTTCCATTGCCTTTATATGACTTATTATTGTCAATATGAAATGTGTGTGTGTTTGTGTTTCATGTGTGTTTGCTTTGTGTATGTTTGCTTGATTTCAAACTTTTTTAAATTAATTTTTTTATTTCTTCAAGTTACATCTCAATCACAATCTCCTCCCTACTCCCTCCTCCAGTCCCACTCTCCCATCATCTTCCACCTCAACTCCCATCCCCTTCCTTTTTTTTTTTTTAATTTAAGGTATATCTTTTTTCCCCCAACAGCTCCCCCTTTCAGTCCAACAAATGGTTATTTCCCTTATAACAATAAATACAATACAAAACAACATAAACAATTAGGCCACAATTATGAGAGTTATATGGCTTAGCATACATCCCCAATGTCCAGCCCGTATGTATATGGCACCTGCCTTTAACATTCTACTATCTAACCATCTCCATGAGTTTACAGTTCTATATCTAACTCAGCTTTCATACTAACTTTCATCACAATTTTTAAAACATCTTCTTAGATCCAGAACACCCTCTTGATTTTTAAACAACTCAAAATTTAACTATGAAACTCTAGTCTTCAACCACCACAGAGACCTGAGAGGGATATGTATATCTGGTTATACAGGAAGTGCAGGGCCAGCCACTTCCAAAACTATAATATAAGAAATAATATACCAGTGGCTTCCTGGACAGTTCCCATTTTCTCTCCATACATTACAGCATAGGTCTCCAGCCAATTGTAAAGTAGGACTTATGAAGGACTTGCCTACCCTGTCTTGGCAGAGTTAGACTGTCGACTTATCTGCTTCCAAGTTTTGTCCTATAAGGACAGCATTCTGTCTACTGTTAAAGAAAGGGATTTTTCTTGCTAAGAGATAGGCTTGTCACTAATTCAACCATCTCCAATTGGAGAATCTTAGATGCTCATCTTCTACTTGGAGTAGAATAGGGGGTGCTGTCAGGAGCTGACATGTCTCGATTTCAAACTTTTAACTAGTCCTTTTTCATTAAAATGTCCATTTGTGTTTTTACTAATCCAAATATATATAGCCATTACATAGCATCAAGTAGTGATATATAAAATCATAGGAGTAAATAACAATAGATAAAGCTCTCTTACAGAGCTTACACATTTATGAGGTGTGACAAATAAGTAAAGATCAGTTGTGGAGAGCCACAACCCTAAGATGGTGCCTGGCTTAATGCCAGAAAGCTCTAGCTTAGCTATAAACAAGCCTTATTTGGTAGTGGCTGTCTAGCCCGGTATGCTTCCTCCTTTTGTGAGCCTATCTTGGATCGCTAGGTGGCATGATCTGATTGGGTTTGAGTAGGCATATAAGGGCATGGGGGAGGAGAGGAGAAAAGAAGCAGATGTACAAGGTTCCTGAATAAACTGCTTGAAGAAGAATCGTGGTTGTGTCTTTCCTGTTGGTCAGGGGGACGCAACAATCAGACCTTCCACTGATGGGTTATAGTCTGACAGAGTTATTTGTCTAGCAAATATGTTAGCACATGTAACTTATTTGTTCATCTTCCATACCTATCTGCAAATATCAAACCATAGGCAATTTGTCAGATACTATTTTGTATTTCTTTTCTTTTCCCTGTGTCTCCATTAGTAGAATATTGAACTCATTCTTCACTCAAATTTAAAATTTCATTTTATATTAATCTTAAACTTCAATGATTCTTGATCCTCCCACTAGGCTATGAGGTTCTAAGAGCATATTTCTTTATACCTTACCCCTGGTATTTGAAATATGCCTGCTATATGAGAGGTAGTTAAATTATTAGATGCGCTATGAATGGAGTAGGTGCATTAGGGTGCTAGATAATGTTCAGAACATTTATATCAGGAGTTCCTGAACTGTGGATACCTCTCAGTTCTTATGTTACTCAATGTCCATACATTTCTCTCCAGACCTGTTTATGTCCATGAAAACTCTCTCCATACCCTTAAAAAAGTACCCTCAAGTAGAAGCAAATCTAAATAATAATTTACATTGAATTTTCACTGAAAAGTCTGGTTATATCCCTACCAGCACCATTACCATTACAAATTCCAGACGTTCCTGTTTTGGTCAGAGACCACTTCTGTGGTAAAAGAGAAAGTATAACATAAGAATTTGAAAAGGAAAAAGAAGTTCATGACAGCAAAATGGAACAAAATATCTTTTGTGAAGGATGTCAGACATGGTCAGAGTATTAAGATGACATCTAGCACTTATTTCTCATTTGTTTCTTTTCAGTGGAAAGAAGTGACTAAATGTGATCTCCAAATGACAATGAGTGTCATAATACATCCAGAATGTTATGTTCTCTTTAACTAAAGCAATTAATATACTTGGTAGGAACATTTGCAGGGCTATCATTAGGCTTTTCAGAAATGCTTTCTGAAAGATAGAGACTCTAAGACAGGGCAATTGTGTGGGAATTCAGAGGAAGCCACTTCATATCTCAGGTACTCAAGTTCTCTAATTTTAAATTTTAGTTACACTGCAGAAAGCACAGAATCATTTCATAGCTTACTATCATTTACCTAAATGAATAGTTTATGGAATTTAAATAATTG
Source organism: Lophiomys imhausi (assembly GCA_907164525.1). Taxonomy (NCBI): domain Eukaryota; kingdom Metazoa; phylum Chordata; class Mammalia; order Rodentia; family Muridae; genus Lophiomys; species Lophiomys imhausi. The sequence goes on from CAJQZJ010032563.1 coordinate 469,361, forward strand.
TTCTTGCTGTTCTTTTAATACACCCATCAAATAGGGAATGATTTTTATATGTTGAAAATTCATGCTTCAATATTAACATAAACCAAGATTAATCTATTAACTCTTAGTTTGGTTTCTAGCTGATGAGAAAAAAATTTTTATTTTAATTTTTAAATTAACTCAAAGAATTTAACTTACTTTAACCATTATTTTATTTATTTGAGTTGTTAGATGTAAAAATGTAAGAAGCTATGAATTTTACAATGGAATTTGTTGTGATTTTCCATACTGAAATCTGATTCTAAATGTGGATATATCAGCAATGATGTTCCATTAGTATATAAAATATATTATAGTTTACACCTAGCTAGCTTCCATAAATGCAAAATATTTTTCTCAAAAGTAAAATATAAACATATAAAAAGAAAAAAAGACATTGACTTTTTAAGAGAATGACAAGTTACAACAAACACAAATATTAATATTTTTTGCTATTTTTTATAAAGCCTAGGCTGAATCAGTTTTTGCATGCAGGGAGGATTATGTATACAACAATACCAATGATACACTGCCTTTAAAGTGCAGCTTTTCCAATGTTAACTGCCATAAGAAATGCCTCACCAGACACCCACAGGCTACTGAGCAAACATTTTATTTTCCTAATCATTTTGTTTGATAATCTTAATCCACAATTTTAGGAGATTTTCCTGATTCTAAACTGCATCTGCCAGTCTGAACTTCACTACTGTCTTCTCTCCTGCACACATTGGTTCTTATTTGTTTAACTCACTGCTGATGTACTTTTGAACCACTCCTGTAATATCTCAACTCTTAAAACACAGACACCTTATTGATTTTGTCATACTGTTTAATGCCTCATGCTTCATGCTGATTTCAGGTCAGTAGTCTCCTGATCAACTCTATTTGCTTTCTCCCTTTGGTTTTAAATTTTTAATTCAATGAATGATGAAAAAATAAAACCTTACACAAGCATTTCCAAAGATACTTATTTGTTACTTTGCTTCCTTAATATAGAAAGTTGCTACATGCTTGATGTTCAATGAGAAGGTAATGCATTTTACAAGCAAGGAATAAGAATATTGAAGTATATAATTTCTTACTAAGGTAAATGTTAAATTCAAAATCCTGTCAAATATAGTGACATTAAAAAAACAAAACAACATAAACTTCCTTATGGTTTGGTGAGGAATCATTTGGATGTATATCTCATCTATGTTCATAGAAGCTTTATTTGTAATAGCTAGAAACTGGAAACAACCCAGATGTCCCTCAACCGAGGAATCCGAGGAATGGATTAAAAAACTGTGGTACACCAACACAATGGAATACTACTCAGCCATCAGAAACAATGAAATCATGCAATTTACAGCCAAATGGATAGAACTAGAGAAATTCATCTTGAGTGGCTAACCCAGACTCTGAAGGATGCACATGGCATCTACTCATATATAATCATATTTTAGCCATACAATACAGGATAACTATACTACAGCCAATGCACCAAAGGGAACAGGAACATAGAGTTTTTTTCCTGTCAGTGAGATACTTTGCCCTAGTGGTGCTGCCTTGTAGATGCCTAGTGTATGAGGAGGCTCTTGGTCCTCATATGATTGCTGAACTGGGGGCAGATGGGACTGTTATGTAGGCACATTCCACTCTAGGAGTGGGATGGAAGGGATAGGGCATAAAGAGTGGGAAGGCAGGACTGGGAGGGGTGGAAAGAGGCCACTGTGATGGAGATGTAACCTGAAATAATAAATAAATATTTTAAAAACCCCAAAATACATGAGTGTACAGAAAACCAAATTTTCATGTAGATACACAAGTTGTTAACAGTACTTACCTACATTATGTAATTGAGTAGGTATTTGTGGATATATAGGAAACATTATCATCACCTATAATTTATTAGTTTTTCATACACAGTGATGAACATCTAAACTTGGGAAAAGGCATGAACACATAATTAAAAATGATAAAAAAATAAAATAAAAAGATGGCCTTAGAAGAAATTAAATATAATATTATCAGAATTGATGACTCAAAGCACACATGGTATCAGAGAAGAAAAATTTAAGGCAAGAAGAATATAAAATAGGTACAAGTTGCCAAACAATAACGTGGGGAAACAGAAGAGGGCTTTTCCCTTTGCCTGATAACTAACTCTGCTGTATTAATGGTCACTGTTTCATGACACAGCACTATAAAGAGAATGTGGGCTCTGAGGACAAACTGACAGATCCAACCCATAATAAGCTTGTGAGTTATGGAATAACTTGGTATCTTCTGGATAATGAGAGTACTTTCTGTCCTCTCTTAGTATAATCAAGATTAGATAGTCAGTTTTAGAGGAATTTTAATACAGTAACATGGCTGCTTTTTAATTACATCCAAAGACATTTTCTAGGTCTATGTGATCTGGCTGGAATGCAAACATGCCCTGGATTATGCTATGATCTGGCTGGAATATAGACATGTCCTCAGAACACACCTTTATTTCCTAATAATGAAGGTAAGGTTAGTTTGAAGAAAGAAGAACCCATGTTTGAAAATCATTTCTAATGGAGGAACAAAGTGAAGGATTTGACAGAATGCGTCAGAGATAGGATATGTCCAACTCTCAAGAGAACAGATAGGACAAAAATAGCAGCTCAGAGAGAGCAAGATAGAAGAAGGCAGTTTTACCAGAGCAGTTTTACAGAGACAGGTTGGAGAGAGAATTAGCTAGACACAGGTGAAGACAGATGAGTCAGGGAATGAAAAAGATCCAGAAGATTAGAATAGATTGCTAGAGTTAGCTTGAGGCCAAATAGAGCAATTCAGTCAGAAGCTTAAAGAGGCAAATTTGAATCAGTCATCTGGGAGAGAAGTTTGAGCCAGAAAAGTTGAATTGAACTAGCCAAACAAAGTTCAGAAAGAAATAAAAAGGGTGAGTTTATTGAGCAGTTAGTCACAGAGGCTGTGAAGCTTCTAGGCTTAAATAAGATGATATGGATTCCAGAAGCTTCGAGGACTAGGCCTGGGTTAGCAGACAGAGTCTGTAAGCCTCTGAGACAACAATTACATCCAGAAAATAAAAGTTACTTTTACAGCCAATGTACACGTTGTTCTTGAGATATAGTGAGATAGTTCAACAGAGGTTGAATTTTTTTTTACTTGAAAAAGGACTTTGAAAATTAAAATTCCTCTTTCTAGAATCGGTAATACAATGAGATATTCTACCCTAATCATGGCATTTGCTATGAACAAATAAGTCATTATAGTCTGTCCCATAATCTCAAGTGTAAATGGGTATTCTCTTTAGAGTGAGTTTAGGTGGAAAAGACTCTCCTAGAAGCTCAGAGCTTTCATTGACTTTGATTAGTTCTTTAAATATAGTAAGAGAGTTAGTCTTAGGAACATAATAAACAATAAGTATGCATTCCTCCATAACTTAGGATATTGCTTTGAGATTATACACAATTTTTCAAATTTTTATTTCTAAAAACATTATATGTGATCAAACTCATAGCTGAGATAAATAAAATAGAAAACAAACATAATATACATATAATCATATACAAATGTTAAAGGGATGTCAAGCTCCTCCTTATGTGCTGCTAGATGTTAATATGAACTGTCTACCAATTCACTAAATATGACTAACTTCTACCACAACTCAACCAAATTGGAATATCTGAAAACAATTAAGCAAATATTTTATTCTTTGAGAAAAAATCAAGAAGTTGAATAAGTCTTTAATAATATTAACCAAAAGGCAAAGAGAGAAGATGCTAATTAATTAACAAAATTAGAGGAAAAATTAAGGACATAACAACACATACCAAGAAAATCCAGAGAAACATAAGGATATATCTTAAAACTCTGTGTTCAACTTTTCATTTATAAACACTTGTATTTATTAGTACTTAACAAACACCTATAAAATACCTAAATACTATAATGTAAAACCTGTAATCCATAACCTATAATCTATTTATGAATACCTTAGTGCCTATCTACAAACACCTAACTATGGTTATTTTAACTTTCTTTAAAGGATATTAATATTCTTAGTGTAGGTCTATGCAGGATGATGTGGTTTTAAGGCAGTCTCAACAGGCAGTCCCTTTCAAAGTGTAGTTTCCCTTTGGGGCTTACTTTGCCAGTTCATAAGGCCAATTTATTTCAACCACCAAATTGTGGCTGGCTTATAAAGTCAGTGTGTTCAAACTGCCAAACTGAGGATGGCTTTGCCATAGGCTTCATGGCCTAAAGCTTCTCTGTGCAGCTTCTGAACTCAGCCTGCATTGCTGCCAGCCTTAATAATCTAAATTATTGCAAAGGGTCTTTCTCAGGATAACTTGCAATGAAGTCTTTCTTTCTTGGACTCCACCTTTCAGTTTATGACCATTGCAGCCTAATTACTTGAATATGCCATACTTTGTTGTGCATGTTCTCCAGAGTGGCTTCTCAGTTGGTGAGGCAGGAGGAAGCATGTTGCCACATGGAGCTTTCAGGTTTATATATCGCATTATCTCGTGATCCTTGATGGACTCGAGGGTTCACAATATTTCTTGCAATGTCCAGCTATTCCATTGCTTCTCACAGCAACTGGCATCATCTGAGTGGGTTGAGCAGTATCTTAGCAATGTCCCTTCAACGGGGCATATATTGTATGGCCTCAACTGGGCTTTGTCTACTTCAGCAGGTTAAGATGTTAAGCTCCGCATTATGTGCTGCCACATGCTAATATAAACTGTCTATTAATTCACTAAAAAGGCCTAACTTCTATCACAGCTTGACCAAATTGGAATATCTGAAAACCATGAATCACTTTCTCAATATATACCATATACTGAAGATAAATCAAGTTTACATAAGCAATTTAAACAGACCTATAAAACTTAGTGAATTCAAAGAAACAACTAAAGGTCTCTTAAAAATGTAAAAGGACAGATGATTAGAATTCAACCACAAACATTTGCAAATTTGCCAATTATTTTAAGAGACCACAGTTACTCAGATTCTTAAGCCACATATATAAATACCCAAAGAAAAGAAAAAGAGAGAGAGAGATTTACTTAAAAAACAATCTTCCTTTTGAACAGAGATGCAAAATTTCTCAATAAAATATTTGTAAGCCAAATTCAAGAGCTAGTCCAAAAGATCATCTACAAATTGAGTAGGCTTCATTGAAGAGATGCAGGGATAGTTCATTATATCTAAATTGATACATGTAATTCACCTTATTTAAAAAAAGAGAAAACCACATGATCATTTCATTAGATGCAAAAAAATACCTTTGACAAAATACTAAACTGTTCATGATAAAGTCCTGGAGATATTAGGGATGTAAAGAATTTTTCTTAAATAAATGCAAGCTATAACAAGCCCATAGCCAACATCAATTTAAAAGAGAGAAATTCAAAGCATTTCCAAAAAATAGAGAATTAGATAAGATTTTTTTCCTCTCTTTAGTTATATACATTTTTTAAATGTTTATTTATTACTCCAATTCCTTCACAGTCGCCTCCCTCCACCCCTCTCAGACCCAACCTCCAACCCTGTCACCATCTTCTCCCCTCCCACCTATCCTATTGCTCCAGTGTGGGGTGCCCTACATATCAGCCCCCTTCAGTTCAGCCGTATGAGGGCTAATAGCTTCCTCTTGAACTAGGAGCCTACATGGCAGTTCCACTAGGGCAAAGTATCCTACTAACAAGTAACAAGTAACAAAGTCTATCTCCCTGTTCCTTTCTGTCTGTTGGTTGTAGGATGGTTAACCTGTACTATATTGCTAAAATCCATTTATAAGTGAATAGATGCCATGTGCATCTTTCTCGGTCTGGGATAGCTCACTCAGGATGAGATTTTCTAGTTCCATCTATTTTACAGCAAATTGCATGACTTCCTTGTTTCTAATGGCTAAGTAGGATTCCATTGTGTAAATGTACCACTGCTTTTTATCCATTCCTTGGTTCAGGGAGATCTGGGTTGTTTCCAGTTTCCAGCTATTACAAATAAAGCTGCTATGAACATAGTTGAGGAGATGTCCTTGTGGATGGTGAGGAATCGTTTGGATGTATACCCAGGAGTTGTATGGCTGGGTCTTGAGCTGGAGCTATTCACAGTTTTCTAAGATATCACCAGACTGATTTCCATAGTGGACCTAGAAGTTTTTTGGAAGTGATTCCTTACCAGAGCAGCCACATTGCTGCATTAAAATTCCTCTACAATAAATGAAAGTTCTAGTTGTTGAAGTGGAATGAAAAACAGTGAGTTTTAAACACTTTTGAAAAACTAAAACATATAAGTAAAAATAATACCCACAGAGTGAGGGCAGGTAGTAGTTATATTAATAAAAATTGCTAAATTATTTGAATTTAACATTTTTTATAGTTTAAAACAATTTTATACATCTTTTAATAAAAATAAATGCTATTATATAAAATATTTCAGCAAAATAATACATAAACAGTACTTCTAAGTACAAATTAAACTTCTTGTTTTGTCTAATATTAGTATTTGAACAGACAAAATTTAAAAATAATATATAGAATTACCACCAAATTAGATCAAAGATAGCATTTGCAATCTTACTGTTAATTTTTCTTACAGGAGAATATAATAAAAATGCTATCTTATAAATAGCATGGACTTTTATTAAGAATTCTAAAAAAAAATTTATTTTGTAGTATTTTCCCTAGTTTTAGAATTTTGGATCTGAAGCAGGACAAAGTAAATGGCCAGATCATTACTACAAACCACTTTTAAAAATTGTGGCTACCTCATTTGAGAGAGTAAATCTCATGAAAAATGATCTTCTCATACCAAGTAATGAAATTAAAACTAATTAAAACTTCATTAGTGAAATAGAAATATATAAACATCATCTATCATCTTGCAAAAGATAGTGAATACACAATTCTTTAAGCCCTAGTTTGTTATTTTTTATGCTGAAAAATCACAAACTGAATAAAAATGCTGCAGTAATGTTAATGAATATCTCATTCTTTCCTTCTTTTCCACATCTATGATGTGAGTATTTGGAAATAATTACTGTGCCTTTGAAATGGATATAAAATCAAAAGGGAAACACTATCTATTCTTTTAACAGTTACCCATTTCATTATTTTGATAGTCTCATAGATGATCACAGTGTTCACACCAAGAAGCAAGAGGTAAAAGTGAGTGAGCTCAAGTCTTCCTTCCGCTATGTTCCCTCTGCAGGTTCTTTCTGCTATGGATGTTAACTGAAGCTGCTGTCCACATTTGGAGTGAGTCTTCCCTCATCAATTAAGGAAACCAGCCCAATTCCTCAGTTGTAAATTCTTACTCAACTGATCTTAATTTGTGGCAAGTTTACATTAAAACTAACTATTACACATTTAATATTTAAATATTTTCTATGTTTTATAAAAATATATTCATATTATAAAATTAATATTTAAATATATCACAGAAAATTTCTAAATACCTGTATTTCCACTAAGAACACATGGTTTAGCATGTTAGTTAATGTTTACATTTTAAAGTCATAAAGTGGGGTATGGAGCTTAATATGGAAGAATATATTTGATGTTCTATGAGCACCAGAGTTAAAATCCTCAACATCCACATAAAATCTGGTTATGGAAACACATTTGCCTGTGACATCAGGGTTGTAATGGTTGGAGACATAAGGATGATTAGGTCTGGCTGGATGCCAGCCTAGCTCCAGGCTCTTTGAGTGAAACCTCTCAGGGTAATCAAATGCATACTGATAGAGCAAGACAACCGGCATTTTCTCCTAGCGTTCACATGTGTAGGGTCCCGCAGTATACAAAAAATACCTCTACCTTTCTTCTCTCTCACTTTCTCTCTCTCTCTCTCTCTCTCTCTCTCTCTCTTTCTCATTCATGGAAATGCATGTGCATTTACATACACACAAAAAATTCTTGTGTTCTTGCTTTTCTGTATAATAGAAAACACTTTAACAGAAATGGGACTGTGTTATGCATAATTTTAATACAGTTTCTGCACAGACTTTAATCTTCTCTGAAAACAGTGAAATAGTTAGCTGTATATGCAACTGGATTGTGTCAGGAACTTGCATGGAAACTAGATTGTATTGCCACCACACTGTTTTACTAATGCCCTAGTAAACTCACTCTCCTGAACTTCTTTTCTACTGTTCTTTTTTCCTCACTGTCTCTTGTATGTGGATTACATGTATCTCTCTGAATTCTATGGGTCTTCTTTGAATAACCTCATTTAATCGTGATACTGTTACTCTATTAAAATAATTATTCCAAAGACAGATCCATAATCTCCCTGACTCTTTTGTGTGTGTGTATGCATGTGTTTGTGTGCATGAGTATGTGTATGTGTGTGTGTGTGTGTGTGTGTGTGTGTGTGTGTGTTATATCTAAGTGTCTAACAAAATATTTAATACTTTTTTCAATTAAATGTTTTTTCTCATATTTCTTTATTGTTTGTATGGAACACTTCTGTGGTGTGTTCAGTTCTCTTTATGCTAGCTTACCACCTTCTATTTGGGCTACATTGATTCTATTCTAAATTTTTCACAATCTCCTCACATCCCATTGGATTCTTCAACACGAGTTAGAAACACTCTTATAGGCCATTGAATATTCTTCCTAATTATTGGTCTTTATCTCTCACCTCTTTCTCAGGAGCAATTGAAAATGGTTCTTCAAATATTTCCTAAAACATAAATTAACTCATATCAGCACCCTTATAAAAACTTTAAGACTCAGTCACTGGTTTCTTTTTCAGTCTGTTCACAAGCTGTGATGTTCTAACTCTATCTCCCTCTTTTTATCCTAATGTACGACTTAAAATACAGAATAATGGGTTTCATTATAAAATTTTAATATGTATATAAATATTATTTATAGTTTTCTCCAGTCTCCACTCCCACCTCTACTGGCTTTTACATTCCTAACCCCAAATAGCCCCTTTTTTTGCCTTCATATCACATATATTCCACTTCTACCTCTCTGTCCTTTAGCCCACTCTTTTCATAGTCATATTTCTATTTCATTTCTCTCTTCTCCTTCTCGGTGCATGATTTCCCCATGGTATTACTCTACAGATTCGAGGAGATTAACATAAATGGACCCTTTGATGTGATTCTATTACACTCTTGGTTACATAGCATCTACCAAATGATTTATGTTTCACGTAGAATGCATGCAACTCCTCACAATGCAGTGAATTTTTTTTTATCTCAGATCTTTACTTTTCATTTTTCTATTCTTTACATTAGCATACACTTACTGTATATAGTAAGTTTTCTAAATATTTTTCATTTAAACATATCATGTACTTGGAACACATGTATCTTTTACACTCTACACTTTCTCTTCCCCTTCAGACCATCACTTTTGTCTTCCAAGGTACAATTTTCTTAATGTGACATACTTGTACACATGTGTGTGTAATTGTCTATTATCATAAAATCAGTTATTTATGTCACTGATATAAAACTGGTAATGATGACAAATATTTAGTGACTCAATATGTACTTAAGTGTACTTGAAATTATTTTTAAGAACAACATTGAACCTTATCAGATAAGACCTCCAACACTAAAAAGCTATCCAGCTCATCAGGGAATTTAACTTTCCATAACTTAACACTGGTTACAAAGTGCTGTGTGAATCTTAACAACAAATTTGCACCTGTTTTCATGAGTAAATGTCTTTGCCAATAGATGAGTGAATGATGAGAGCATATATTTCATACAAATGCTGACTTTAAGAAAATAATAATACAAGTGGGACATATGCTAAAGTTTAAAGATTTGGTATTTGCTATGTGACCTTCAAGCTCTCAATAAAGGCAGTTTCACAATTAACTCAGAAATATTTGTCTGAAATCAGAGTACTAGCACCGCTAGAGAACTCGGAAGTAATAAGAAAAGGAGCTTATAAACATAAGGATAAACATAAGTCATGATTGCCTATTGTAAATTCACTCAGCACTTTCAACACTCTTTCTAGAGCCTTATAGTAGATCTGAAGAGATTAAGATGCTTCCAAAATATTTCCACTCAAACAATTATCTTGTTTTGAAATCCTCAACAGATTATAACAACTAACTAATATCCACAAAATCAAAGAGAAAAAAAATAATATGGATGAATCCGTAGTTCAGGCACTCTGCATAAATTCATTCTCACCTAGAAAAAGACTAAGTCCATTTTCTGATGATTCATTTTATAGACATTCTTGAGTAACATCTCACATTTTTACTTCAAATAATTATGAGAAAAATGAGATCATCATTAATAAAACATATTAATCTTTTCCAAACTCATGAAAAGTTTTAGAAATATCAAAAGCAAGCATAGTTTAGTAAATAATGATAATATTGTGATGATGCAACAAGTTATATTTTAACTTATTTTAGACTGAAATATTCCTAACTAACAGCTCCATGTATTTTATGTCAAAATTTTCTTTTGCTTTTGTTTAATTTTCTCATATAGATAATTGATTACCCATCAAACCAGAAAAGTATTAGTTAGATTCCTATTGTCTATTTTGATAGAAATAAGCTCTTTTAAGACCAAAAACTTATTGGAAACAAAGTTTGTAAGCTGCTCATGTCTTTTACATAAATATAAATATTAGATAATATACAGAGAGGGAATATCTGATAAATATATAGAATAAAAATCAGTAAAGTTGCTGGTAAGTTTGTGTTTTTAGAGAAATGATTGATGTGTTATGTTCTACAGTGAGAAGACTCATTAAGAAGACTGAGAATTGCACAACTACCTAAGTTACAACAGTTCATAAGCCATGGAATGTTTTGGAAGAAATTTATTTGAAAGAGAGAAAATAAAAAGTATAAAGTTCCTTTAACAAAAGTACATGTTCTATAGCAACATCAACAGATATCCAAGAGGGAATTTACATGTATGCCTTATTCAATGTTCTATTGTTGTGAAGAGTCATGTCCATGGCAACTCTTACAAAGGAAAGCTACAAAGATTCAAGAAGTTAAATGCCATGAAGCCGAATAATCCAATCAACAAATGGGGAACAGAGCTAAACAGAGAATTCACAAAGGAGGAATCCCTAATGACTGAGAGACACTTGAAGAAATACTCAGTATTCTTAATCATCAGAGAAATGCAATTCAAGATGACTCTGAGATTCCATCTCACACCTGTCAGAATGGCTAAGATCAAAAGCTCAAATGACAGCACATGCTGGCATGGTTGTGGAGAAAGGGGAACACTCCTCCATTGCTGGTGGGAGTGTAAGCTTGTACAACCACTATAGAGGTTAGTCTGGCGATATATTAGAAAACCTGGAATAGCCCTACCTCAAGACCCAGCCATAACACTTCTAGGTATGCATCCAAATGATTCCTTACCAAACCACAAGGACATATCTTCATCTATGTTCATAGCATCCTTATTTGTAATAGCTAGAAACTGGAAACAACCCAGATGTCCCTCAACAGAGGAATGGATAAAAAAATAATGTGGTACATCTACACAATGGAATACTACTCAGCCATCAGAAACAATGAAATCATGCAATTTGCAGCCAAATGGATGGAACTAGAGAAGCTCATCCTGAGTGAGCTAACCCAGACTCAGAAGGATGCACATGGCATCTATTCACTTATAATCAGATTTTAGCCATATAGTACAGGATAAGTATACTACACACCAAAGGGAACAGGAGCATAGACTTTTTTAACTGTCAATGAGACACTTTGCCCTAGTGGTGCTGCCTTGTATGTCCCCAGTGTATGTGGAGGCTCCTGGCCCGAGGCAGGGGACTGTTATGTAGGGACACTCCACTCTGGAGGAGTGGGATGGAAGTGAAAAGGAGTAGAGGGTGGGAGGGTGGGACTTGCAGAATGAAAGAGGGTACTATGATGGAGATGTAACCTGAAGTAATACATAAACATAAAAAAATAAAATAAATTAGGACTTGTATACAAGTTAGAGGTTTAATCCATTGTCATCACAGAGGAAGCATGGCAGTATGTAGACATACATGGTTCTGTAGAGTAGCTGAGAATTCTACACCTGGATTAGCAGGCAGCAGGAAGAGAGAGAGCTCAGGACCTGTTTAGTCTTTTGAAACCTCAAACCTCCCCCCGCCCCCGCAAGTGACACACCTCTTCCAGCAAGGCCACACTTACTCCATCAAAATCTTACCTCCTAATCCTTGTCAAGTGGTGCCATGCCCTAATGAGCAAGCATTCAAATATGTGAGCCTATGGGGTCATTCCTGCCAGAACCTCCACAATGCGTCTAGTTTTGTTTACAATTTATGTACATAATCTTAGTTGATATGAGTCTATGCATGCAAGTCATGTCTAGAAGTCAGAATTTTATAGTACTCCATTCCTTCCTCCAGTTCTCAAACTTTTTCTATCTTGACAATGTCCTCTGCATCTGGGAAGAAGTAATATAGTTGTCCTGTTTATTGCTGAGCACACAAATCATTTATTTTTTATTCCATGTAGTATATAAGACTCTCTGTTAAGCATGCATCCCCTGGGTAGGTGAAAGGTTTTCTGACCAAATCTGAGAGTAAAAATCATCTAAAAGCTTAAATATAAATATTTTAAAAGTATCTTAGCACATATCTCCTTACCAAGAAAACAGTGGTAGCTCTTCTTGTGACCCATGAGCTACCTATATATAGTATTTGGATAAATTTAATATTGACAGCTATGGTTACCTATTTTGGAACATGGTCCTAAACTTTAATCAGAAAGTGGCTGGTTACTCTGATGACAGTCATGTCACTGTACCATGAATTACCTTTTGCTGGAGATTAATTTTGTAACTACAGCATTTCACAGTTCAGTATACCATTGCTGATTTTTCTCCCCCAGAAGTCTGCAGAAGATCTTCTAAGAGTATACATGTTAGCTAACAGAGAGGATGCACCCAAATAAATTTCACCTTGATGTTTACATATCTTGAATGAAATGTGTATGTTACCCTCAGCAATAAGGTATATTCATCTAATGTGGTGGGAAATTAAGAGCAATGTCAGTAGTTTGTATTGTTATGGAGCCTGCCGGGTCCTCTGCAACCAACAACTCATAAGAAACTAACCTACCTTAACACTGAAATTTTTGTTTAATAGATCAAAGTACATATCTTTTAGCTATGACTTTATAGGTTTATAAAAGTTTAGTTTTGTCTATGCTTTTGTATGTGAAAATATATCTGTGCAATTAATCGCTCTTTGTTTGAGTTATCTTATATCACTATATATAATATATGTAAACATATACTAATATATTTATATTATATTTTATTTATATAAACTATATTCATTTATATTATATTACATTAATAATATAATATTATATAATTAGTAGTGATTTATTAGTGTTTTCCTATTCTTCATGAAATATACATTTTATATTTCTTTTATATATTATAAGCATAGATTATATTATATATTCAGTTTTAGCAGTATGATATATTTTAGTATAATTGAGGGGGAAAACAGAAAAAAGGTTTAGATGTAATTATTTCCTTTACTATTTTCCCATCTCAATTTTCATCCCATCTTTTTTAAAGATTTTTTTCTTTTAGAATTTGATTGGTACAAACAGACTAAATTTTTTTCTAATTTTCTTGTACCCCACAATTTATTTTTATCCCCACTGGATATAGAGAGCACCCTTCTGTTGTAAATATCCCGTTGGAATTACTATATTTCACTAGATTCTGGATTCAATTATTTATACCATGACTCTCTTTGCTCTTATTATTTGTTCCATTCAGAAACAACAAGGCTTTCTTTTTCAATTTGCTTTTAGGATATTGTTGATTTTGGTTCTCTGTATTTAAAAACTGAGAATTGTCTGCAATTATATTTTGTCTTCTCCTTTTGTGTCTTTCTTTTTAGAGTTACTTTTCCCCAATATTTGGGTATTCTGACATTCCTAATATTTTTCTGTGCAGAAAATGGCTAATAAAATTATTTCCTAGTATTTACATTATAGTTAACTGGTTCAGTGGTTATTAATCTCTAACCAGCCATTATAAATTAAAATAAAGACAAAGACACCACATGGATTTTAACAAGCTTTGGCCTGAATTGAGCAATTTTGGCCCATCTAAACTAGCTCGTAATTCCATTCCCCAAATATGACCCCAAACATATGTTCCTTTGGACTGCTATTCCCCATGCTCTGCCGATGTTCCTGGTCATGTGGAATGAGAATCCCCCCCCACCTACTATTTCAGTTGGGTCCGTTCCTGATAATTGATGTAGTATTATTCTACCTTTTACAATTAATTCAGATATCTTTTCTATATATGTCTTTAATTTTTTACTTTGTTTATGTGGTAAGAAAATCTATTCCATAATACTATCTTCCCATTGCATAATGAATCCTGTAGGAGAATGAGTAGATGGTAAAAAGACCAAAAGACAATCAAGTTTAAGATCAATTTTATCTATATATGCATCTTGAAGTCTTTGTTCTACAAGAATTACCTCTTTCTCTGCTTCAGTAGTTAGACATTTTGTACTGTTTAGATTTGAATCCTCTTGTAAGGTATGAAAAAAATTACTTAACTTATAAGTACTTAATCCAAGGGTAGGCCTCAGCCAATTAATATCTCCCATCAATTTATGAAAATCATTAAGAGTTTTCAATTTGTCTCTATGGATCTGTACCTTTTGTGATATTATTCTCTATTGACTTATTTTATAATACAAATAGCTAATAAGATCTCCTCTTTGTATTTTTTCAGGAGCAATTTTTCAACCCCCATAGAGGCAGAATTCTTTGCATTTCCTTAAAAAAGTTCTCTAAAATAACTATATCATAATCAGCCAACAAAATGTCATCCATACAATGATAGATAACAGATTGAGGAAATTGTTTATGAATTATTCTAATGGTTTTTGTACAAAACATTGACACAGACTTAGACTATTCAACAGTCCCTGTGGAAGCACATTCCAGCGATACCTCTTGATTGGTCTAATGTTATTAAGAGTAGGTACAGAGAAAGTAAACTTATCCTTATCATTCTTATGTAATGAAATTGAGAAAAAGCAATCTTTTAAATCAATTACTAATAAAGGCCGTGACTATGGAAATAGAGAAGCTAAAGATATACTAGGCTGCAAAGGACACATAGATTGAATTACTCAACTGTCAGCTCTTAAATCTGTTACCATTCTATATTTTCCTGATTTCTTTTTTACCACAAACACAGGAGAATTCCATAGGGTGGTAGACTCTTCTATATGACGAGCCTCTAGCTGTTTTTTACCAATTTCTTAAGAGCCTCCAATTATTTCTTTGCTATGGGCCACTGTTCTTGCTACACTGGTTTATTTGATAGCCATTTCAAGGGTAGAGCTGTTGGAATTTCAGCAGTGGCCCCTAGTATAAATTTGGAAACTCAATACCTGGGATGTCTTGTATTTGGACACTAGATATAGCTTGCGATTGTTGTTGAGTAGTCATAGCAATACCTTCCCAAGAAGCATCCATAAACTCAATGCCTAGGGTGTCTTGTATTTGAAGATTAGACACAACTTGTGATTATTGTTGAGTATCCATATCAATACCTTCCCAAGAAGCATCCATTATTTCGTCATTTGTTATATCTGGCATTGCGGGAATATTAAATTGAGTATCCCATTTTTGTAAGAGATCCCTTCCTCATAAATTTATGAATACATCAGCCACATAAGTCTCAACTTCCCTGTTTGTCCTTTTGGTCCAAACAGTTATGCCACCATACACTTTATTTTACATATCATAATTTACCAATTCCTATAAAATGTGTAGGTACCTTTTGAACTGTCCCTGATGGTAAAGGACCATAAACACCAGTGGTTAGCTTATAATATTCATCTGTTTTGGATGATGTAATAGACTCATCTGTGGTCAAATCTAAAGCTTCACTGCCTTCAGTGGCATGCAAAAGATCTCCAAAAGTTCTTCCTCCTAACTGCTCATTTCCCTCTGACTGACTGATGGACGACAGTTCATAGGTTCTGCTGTGGGGCTTTGAACTGGTAGGCCTCTCTCCACGTTTCCCTGCAAGGGGTTACCTATTACATCCATTTTAGCTCTACAATCCTGGGACCAGTGTTTATATTTACCACAATGAGTACAAAATCAGGGAGACCTTGACCTTCTGTCGCTTCCCCCTCGACCAGCAAAGACGACGCAACTCGCAAAAGCTCTTCTCAAGCAGTTTATTCAGGTCCCTTGAAAACAGTCTTCCAAATGCCCAGGCAGACCCAACCCATAGGCTAAATAGTATATGAACAGCCAATCAAGAAAAGCCACGTGGTGCTATCTTAGAGGCCCATGTATGCGGAAACAAGCCAGATCAGCAGTCTTAGCCAAATATGGACTTGTTTACCACTGAGAGCGCTCACCATCAGGCTGGTGGAAGGCGGAAACCAGCGTCATCTTTAGGGCGTGGCACGTTGCAGCTCTCTACAGTTCCTCCTTTTTTATTTTTTCAAAAGTTGGTAGAAGTCCCTGGAAAGGCTTCATAATCCCCATATCTGGGGATCTCATGGTGGGCCTGAGCCTGTAGTAGGGTGGTGCTCAAACTCTTACCCGTCTCTGGGTCAGCCTCCCCACTCGGGGCTGCCCTGTCTTAGGTGGCCGAGACTTACCCGTCAACTCCGTCATTGACTTGCCAGACCCTAATACCCATGGAACAAATACCTCAGTGGGCAGGGACTATGCTCAGTGAAGATTTAAGGCTTCATGGCAGCGAGCCATGCCTGAGGGGACTGGCCCGCCTCAATGGCGACAAGGGCCTGTATAATCATGGCTGCATTATGCTTCTGTGTGGCTCTCATCTTGTAGATGCACCATAGGCAAACCAGAGAGGCTAGTATCATCAGTATCACCAAAGAGCCTACGCCAGCCCACTCCTTAAGATGATCCATAGCCGTCTGTATCCAGGAAGTCAAACCAGTGGCCAGACTCAGATCCACCCAAGTGGAGATGATGTGGACGATTGTTGCTGTCAGCTCTCTCATCAAATTTTCAAATTCAGCCGACCAATCCTGTAAGAGGAACTTTGACAATTGTCTAGACAGATTAGCAGCCTTTGTAAAATTTTGATACTGAACCGAAGTAACACACAAACCTTGCATTTTCCATTCACACCCCAACTGTGCTAGTTGCCAAAGAGAATCAATCTGTTCTTGTATTAAATCTATGCGTTGATTAACTATCATAAGGCCTCCTTTGAGATGAGAATTCATAGAGGTCTGAGTATCCAATGCCTGTGCTACAGTGGCTGAGATGTTATTCAGGGCATTAGCAGTCTGTATAGAACTAGACAAGGCAATAGCTGAGGCAGCAGCCCCCACAGCAGCAATAGTGATGGCAGTAACAATAGCTGCAGTGATGCCAAAATCTCTTTTAAACCTGAATAGCATCATGGTATTAGGAGCCTCTACAGGAACTGGTACATATCGAGGCATTCTAGTCACCACAGCCACAGGAAAGGCTGTGGCATTCCAGCACAGGGCATAAAAACATATGCCCGGAGTGCATACTAACTTTTCTTTACCCAAGGATGCACTTCCATTACTTACAATCCACAGAAAAGGAGGCCAGAGACACACTGGCGAAGCTGAAAAGGTCTTATTGTGGTAAGAATGAAACGAAGAATTCCAAGTACCAGAGCCACTACCGCTAGAAAAATCCAATCTGGTAGCAGACCCTAGGGAAAAATTACCTCTTTGATAAATTCCTCCCCCAAGCATAATGACAGGTCCCAAGTCCATGCAACTTCCATTTACCCCACACAAAAGCCACAAATCAAAAGGATTGGTGGCAGTCTGCTGAGGATCCCTAGTAGATATATCAAGCATTCCTGTACAAGACTTATTCACTATATTAATAATCATGGGGCTAAAGGAAAAATAATCTTGTTGAACCCAAACTGCTCTGCGCTCCTGACATCCAGTCCAGGGAAAAGGTCCTTCCTCTCCTGTGGATCCTCTACAAAAAGGTGCCCAGCATGGCTGTATGGGGGGGTCCCGGTCAGAGACTCGTGTGGGCCACCATCCTTCAAGGCGAGAACCGTTGCCCGAAAACAAACCACCACCCCTACCCCCAAACCTCAGTTGTGGTAAGAAATCTGCTGACTGCTGAGACAATTTAATGCATTCTGTATCATCTGACCTATTGAAGCTCATAAAAAAGCACAGACTACCCTTCAAGCTGACATTTCTATTACCCTCTATAGGGCTTTTCTGATCATCAAAGGGAAGGTAGGGTAAGCCTAAGCTTCTATTACTGCTAAATAAGTGTGGAAACACAGTTGCATCATGTCTGACCTGCATCGGCTTTGGTAATATCGACAGGATCCCCCATCTCGGCTCGGTCATTCCTGAGATACTCACTGCTACCATCACCAGGATCCTTAGGAAGGTCTTCATGATGAATCTTCCTCACAAGGCGTTCAGGCACCCACACTGGATCTTGTTGATCCTGAGGAAAAACACAAACAGACCCTCTCGCCCATGTTAGCACGGGGTCAGGCCCTCACCAAGAGCCTGTGAAAATATCCTTCCATTTCACCATGCCTTTAGGTGGACCATGGGAATCCTGATGTCTGTCCACTGCTGAGCGGCCTTGAGCATCCAAATTTAAAAAATTTAAAGTAAATAAGGCTAAAGACATTCTCTCCTTGGGGGTACGGCCTTGGCCTATTCCCCCTTTCTGTTTTTGCAAACATTCTTTCAAGGTGCGATGAGCACGCTCCACAATTCCTTTTCCTTGAGGATTATATGGTAATCCGTGATTAAGCTGTTCCTCCATCTGGTTGCAGAAGGAGACAAAGGACAGAGCCGTATAGGCTGGTCCATTGTCCGTTTTCAGCTGTTGTGGTTTTCTCCATGCAGCCCAGGCTTCTAAGCAATGCCCTACAACATTGCGAGCCTTTTCTCCACTCATAGGTGTAGCATGTATGATACCTGAGCAGGTATCCACAGACACATGAACATATTTTAAAGTTCCAAATTCTGAAATGTGGGTAACGTCCATTTGCCATATTTTGAGTGGCATCAACCCTCTAGGGTTCACTCCCACACTGGGAGGATGATGATGAATCACACACTGAGGACAGTCCAAAACCACTTGTCTAGCATCTGCTCTAGACAAATGGAATTTCTGCTGTAGAGTTTTTGCATTTACATGAAATAATTGGTGAAACTGTCTGGCTTGGTCCAGGAATGAGCTCCAAAAAATGCATTCCATCCAGGTCCATTGATCAACTTTATAATTACCCTCACTTAATGGTCCAGGTAATCCTGTATGTGCTCTAATATGTTGAATATAAAAACACCTTTTTCTTTGCCAGATTAAAACTTGTAACTCTTGTAATAAGGCACATACAGTACTACTATTCTTAATTGGACCTGCTAATTCTAATACTTTCACTGCGTTGACCACATAGACTGAATCTGAAATCAAATTGAATGCAAATTGACATCTTTTAAACACCTCAATTACTATTTTCAACTCTACTATTTGGGGGGAGCCCGGTTGAAATTGGCATAGCACGGGCTCTTGTCTTTCTATCAAATAGGCTCCGCAGCCTGTCTTTGAGCCATCAGTAAACACATTTGGTGACCCTTGAAGTGGTACTGCTGAAGTAACCTTAGGGAATATCACTGGGTGCTCCTTAAAAAATGATAGCAATGGATGCTTAGGATAATGGTTGTCAATCACTCCTTCAAAGCTACATTGCAATATTGCCCAATCATCTACAGTGCCACACAAAATCTTAAATTGATGACTGCAATAGGGCACTATTATACTGGCAGGAGCAACTCCAAAAGACTGCAAGCATTGTTGGATACCATTTAAGGCTAAAGCAGCAACTGCAGTAGGATAATGTTTTATGGATTTTTTTGGAGAAATCTTCGAATAAGTCCATAATAATGGTCTGTCCTGCCATAGCAATCCTGTAGGTTGATTATAGGTGGCAAATATGCACAATGCAATGGGCTGTCCTTCCTGCCATCTCTTTAGGAAGGCACTCTGTAACCTTTCTTCCACTTTACATAAAGCTTTTCTTGCTTCTACTGTTAATTGCCTAGGAGAATTAAGTGCTGAATCACCTTTCAAAATATCATATAGGGGTCTTATTTCATAATTTGGTAGCTTTAAATAGCCTCTTATCCAATTGATATCTCCTAACAACCTTTGAAAATCATTTAGAGTCTTTAAATTATCTTTTCTTATCTCAATCTTTTGAGGTATTATCTTTTCAGGTCCAACCTTCGCTCCTAAATAATCAACCACATTTTCCTTTTGAACCTTATCAGGAGCAATAAACAACCTTTTCTTTTTAAATAATTGAACTAATTCTTCATATGCCCGATCTAATATTTGTTCACTCTTAGCTGCCAGTAAGATATCATCCATATAATGAACACATCTCAAATCTGGAAAATTCTTTCTCAAGGGAGCAATGGCTTCCCCCACATACAGTTGGCACATAGTGGGGCTGTTTGCCATGCCCTGAGGTAACACTACCCATTCAAACCGCTGATCAGGTTCCTCATGGTTACAGGATGGAACAGTAAATGCAAATCTCTCACTATCTTTGGCACACAAAGGGATGGAGAAAAAACAATCCCTTATATCTATAACTATAATGGTCCATGAGGCTGGCAAAGATGATAAAAGCGGCAAACCGCGTTGCACTGGGCCCATGATCTGCATTTGTTGGTTTATGGCACGCAGGTCATGCAACAATCTCCATTTTCCAGATTTCTTTTTAATGACAAAGATAGGTGTATTCCAGGGAGATACAGACGGTTTTATATGCTTTAAAGACATCTGTTCATACACCAACTTTTTGGCCGCATTCAATATTAC
The DNA here is from genome assembly GCA_907164525.1 of Lophiomys imhausi. NCBI lineage: Eukaryota > Metazoa > Chordata > Mammalia > Rodentia > Muridae > Lophiomys > Lophiomys imhausi. The sequence goes on from CAJQZJ010032563.1 coordinate 490,235, forward strand.
AGAGGAAAGTGGCCACTGAGGAAACCATACTGGGTCCTCCGTCTTCCAAGTTATGGGAGTGCCCTCCTCAGTGGCCCCTAGGAAAAACCCAGGCCCTGTCTCTTTTGTCTTTGCTGCATAGATATGGGACTCTTCCTTCCCTGCAAATATTTTCCTATTCCAAAGCCTGGAGCATATCCCATATCTTGCATCATACGTTGGGCTGAACCAGAATAGTCATTACTCAATTTAAATCCCATATCCTTTAAGAGGTCTCTTCCCCAAAGGGAGATAGGGAGCTCAAGTACATATGGCTGCATTTCTCCTGAGTGGCCTTCTTGGTCCTGCCACTTTAATAATCTTGCACTCATATCTGGAGTCTTAGCATAACCCAGGCCTTGAAGTATTTGAGAAGAGGCTTGTACGGGCCAACCTGAGGGCCAGTCTTTCTTTGCTATGATACTCCTATCTGCCCCAGTATCCAAAAGGCCCAGGATCTTTTTACCATCAACTTTTAACTCCAAGACGGGGCGTTGGTCCAAATCCAGGGAGAGAAAAGTCAGATCTGTGCCCGTGGACCCAAAACCATCTTTTCTTCTCTCTCGATCTCTTGCCGCATAGCGATCATGTAAACTCAGCAATATGACCAACTGAGCAATTCTATCTCCAGGAGAGATAGCTGTTATAACATGGGGGGAGGCTACCATGATCTTAACCACTCCTGTATAATCTGGATCTATAACCCCAGGATGGACAATAAGTCCTCTCAAGGCTGATGATGACCTCCCTAACAGCAAACCAACTGTACCAGGTTCAAGGGGTCCTTTAAAATCTGTTTCAATTAACTGGACCCCCATTTGGGGCGTTAATACGAGTCTGGTGGTGGAGCAGAGGTCCAATCCTGCTGAGCCTGCAGTGGCTCTCCACGGTCTCTCAGATGGCAGAGGGTTGGCCATCTCTCTTGATTCTGTTCTTTGTCCTGATTCTCTACTGCCCCATATATTTGTGGGCCCTGGGGTCATGGGCCCTGCTGTCCATTTTTTGGACGAGCGCCATCATAACCTTGACTTAAAGGCTGGCCATGGATGTCTGTCACTGAACGGCATTCATTAGCCCAATAGTTCCCTTTTTTACATTTTGGGCATAACCCCGGCCACCTGGGGCATTGCACACTTCCTATACTTTCTGTACTCCTTCCTCCGGGGCACTGTCTTTTAAAGTGTCCCATCTTGCCACACTTAAACAAACTCCTGGACTTCCTCCACCTTTTCTGGTCAACTGTACTACTGTGGCAGCAAGACCAGCATTAGTTAACGGCCCTCCAAGTTCTCTACATACTTTCATCCAGGCTTCTAGCCCTTTACTCTTGTAAGGGGTGATAGCGGCTCTACACTCTTTGGTGCATTGCTCATAAACTAACTGTTTTATTAGTGGCATGGCAGCATCCGGTCACCAAAACTCTTCCCTGCCGCTTCCACCAATCGTGCCACAAAGTCTGAAAAGGGCTCCATGGGGCCCTGTAGAATCTTAGTTAAGTTCCCACTCACCTCCCCTTTGTTAGGAAGGGATTTCCAAGCCTTGATAGCTGTCTGGTTTATTTGTTCATAAACCTGATTGGGATATCCTGTCTGCTAGTTGGCAAATCTCCCCTGCCCAAGCAGCATATCTCTATCCCAGGCTGGATTTCCATTTCTCTGATTAATGGCTGCTTGCTCAGTGACATACTCAATCAAGAAAGCTTTCCAGTCTAAGTATTGCCCTGGACTTAAGCAGGCGCGGGCCAGGCCACTCCAATCACTCGGAGTCATACAATGTCTGCTTAATTCTTCTACTTGAGCCAATGTAAAAGAAGCAGTAATGCCATAAGTACGAACCGACTCTGCAAGGGATTTAACTACTTTAAAATCAAGGGGTTCCTCGTACCTGTTCCCTTGTGGATCTTGGTATACCGGATAGGCAAACTGTAATTCTGTTCTTACTTGTGTCCACATCCCCGGGCAGAGAGATCTCCCTACTTTCAGGGACTGAACAGGCTGATCTATCTGAACAGCTTCTGGGTATGGAGGGGGAGTTGAAGGCGCCGCGGCAATGGCTGTACTTACACCGACCGCCGCCAACGTGGCTGAAGGCGTCGCGGCAACATCTTCACTTACACTGACTGCCGCCAACGTGTCTTTCTCTTTTCCCTTTTTCTTTTCCCTTTTTCTAATAGCAGTCCTCTCTAACTGTTCTATTAGAGCGTGTAGCTCCCCTTCAGAATCCGTGCCCTCTGAGTCCTCAAAATCTCTAAAATCTCTAAGATCGGGATAGAGAGGGACCTTCTTTTTGCTTTCCTTTTCACTGTCTGCCTGCTCAGATCTTTCCCCTTGCAGCAGTTCCAAGCTTATTCTCCCTCCTTGATTGCGTTACAGCATCTCTGATCTTCTAAACAACTCCTCACCATCTTCTAAATCGGTCTTACTCCATGCTTCAGAGTACCTTGCTCCCAAGCAAAATCCAAATCCCTGCCTAATTTGTCCCAGCAGGATACCGTAAGATTCCTGGACACCGCAAACCACGGAGCCATGGAGTCGCATTCATTCAAAAATCTCTCTAGGGTTGATTTCTGAAGTTTCAAATTCCTAGCTAAAAGTAGCTCCTGAAGAGCCAGAAAAATTGGATGTGACTGAGACAATCCCATGATTAAAAATTTACTTTCGGTTCGCAGTTTTCCCGCGAAACTTTACCTTTTGTTCACTATTTCCGCGAAACTTTGCCTTTTGTTCACTATTTCCGTGAAACTTTATTGTCCCAATTTACCCCGGGAACTTACCAGTGCACTGCCCCTGACTGCAGGAGTTCTGAGTCTTTTCTGGTTCCCCGTATGGGCCACCACTTGTCGCGTCCCCCTCGACCAGCAAAGACGACGCAACTTGCAAAAGCTCTTCTCAAGCAGTTTATTCAGGTCCCTTGAAAACAGTCTTCCGAATGCCTGGGCAGACCCAACCCACAGGCTAAATACTATATGAACAGCCAATCAAGTAAAGCCACGTGGTGCTATCTTAGAGGCCCACATATGCGGAAGCAAGCCAGATCAGCGGTCTTAGCCAAATATGGACTTGTTTACCACTGAAAGCGCTCACCATTGGGCTGGTGGAAGGCGGAAACCGGCGCCATCTTTAGGGCGCGGCACGTCGCAGCTCTCTACAACCTTCCTTTGTTATTAGAAACCATTCATTCCCTTTTATGACCATGCACCTGTCATTTCGAGTTCTGGAGGTTTCAGCTTATGATATCTTTGGAAATGGCCAAGTTCACCATTTTTAAAGCACTCATTAAGACCACTAGCGTTGGCTTGTGCCATGATAATAGTCTGATTCTCCTGAAAATTAATATTAGTTGTTTGTCTTATCCATTCATGCACCACGGCATTTATCAAATCCTGTCTGGCATCTGGCTTATCTACATCTCTCTCCACAGCTGAAGTCAATCTCCATAAAAGTCTGAGCAGGTTTTCTGAGGAACTTCTATTATCTTAGTAAATGAAGTAAATCTTTTCCTAGCCTCTGCAACCATATCCCAATCTCTCGGATCTGTAACATGACATTGTTTTGTCACAACATCTTCAAATTGAGTCTGTAACCATATGTCAGCATAAGGTCCCTCACCAAGCATTTGGCTAGTTGTGACATTTTTAATCCCCTTGCCATATTTTGTTGTTGTAATTTTGTTCCTTCATGTCTTCACCTTGACAACCATTGTAATTGCTGGCTACCTTCTAGCACAGTGGATGCCAGTCCCTTTGAATCATGGGGAATAACTCTATTTTGTATAGCCCAATTATTTAACATTTGCTTAATGAATGCATTTCATAAGAGATAATGGACTTCTTAAATCATGTTAAATCCAATATGTCTTTTGGATGCCATGCTAACTCCTGATTGTGATGACCATCATCACCATGCCTAAATTGAAACATAACTGAAAAACCTGATGGTGATTGTGTAGTACCAAGCACCTCCTCTGGGGGCGCACTTAGCTGCACATTAACACTATTACCTACTTGGTCTACTGGTGCATGAAGTGGCTGTGGAGACCTAACTAGGAAAGAATGTAGCATTTTCTCAGTTCCAGTCACCTACTCTGTCTGATTTTTCTTAAACTCCTCAATCTGCATTTGCATACTTTCTAATTGTGTGGCAAACTTCTTCCTTCCAGAGGTCTCAAACATGTCTATCTGTTTCCATGTCTCTTGGTGGAAAAAGAGATTCCTCTGTGCAAAACACAGAGTTCCTGTTTCTGTCTCAGGAAGTCCCAACTTCCTATATTCCTTCTGCCAGCTAATTGGCCATCAGCGACTTTTATTAACCAGTCAAGAGAATGCCACAGAAGGGGCCGTCATCAGATCTCAGCATTGAAATCAGCCTATCAGAAGCAATATATTAGACCTTCCCCAACATCACCCCCTTCAAGTCTAACAAAAGGCTCCTTTTCTTATAACAACATATAAAACAATAAATACAATACAGTAACAATAAATACAATCCAATAAAAACAATTAGGGAACAATTATGAAAACTTAAAGGTATGACATACATTCTCAATATCCAGTCCATATGTATTTGACTAGTCAACTAGGAAATGTATTCTATTACCTCTCTCTCTCTCTCTCTCTCTCTCTCTCTCTCTCGCGCGCGCGCGCTCTTCTTTTCTTTTTTTAAGGTTTTTCAAGACAGGATTTCTCTGTGTATCCTTGTCCTGGACTCACTTTGTTAAACCAGGCTGGCCTTCAAGTCACAGAGATCCACCTGCCTCTGCCTCCCAAGTGCTGGGATTAAAGGTGTGTGCCATCATTTCTGGCTTCTAACATATCTCTTTTAGGGGCAAAATGCCTCTTGAAACAAGTTCTCCCATGGGAGCCCTACACCTAAGGACACTGACTTGTGACCCCTTTCTCTTTACATAAATTTAAGATTATGTGTATTTATCCATTAGATCAATAAGGACATTATTATTATTAAGCAAAAACTTAACATAGTATCTTCAAGGAAAAAAAATGTGTCATTTTTATTTCCAGACTGTCTTTAGTAAGCAGGCTTATTTTATCAGCTCGGGTCCCACCCTGACTTCATTGTTTAGATCAGGCTGGTCTAGAATTCAGAGATCTGCCAGTTTCTGCCTCCAGCATGATGGGATTAAGGGCATGAGCCAGTAACGCCCTGTTCAAATATTTCACTTAAATCCTAGATATTAGTAACTCTGTAACCAGAAAGCAACTCTGAACTGTAGTGACATTTCCAAATCTGTCCAAAATCTTAGAAATCTGTCATGTTTAGCTTGCCAAACCTCAAAATATTTTTTCTACCTCCCAATATAGTGAAAATCAAAGACATCTAAACAAAAATCAAGTAAAGAAACAACATTCCAAAAGCCTTGGTCTAGCCATGCCATCCCATGCTGCAATTAAAACTCTGTTCATTATACCTTGCAATCTAGTTGTAAATCACACTGGTGGGCCCATCCCAGAGAGCACTGACAAGCACTGTCATCAAATTATTTAAAAACATTATATTGATCACAGAATAAATAATCAAGATTCTGTAAAGAATATTCTGAAAACATATTCTATGCATTCTTGACATTGACTAATCTGTAATAGAGAATTTCAGGTGATGAATATATATGAAAATTCTTCCAGAAATTGGTGCATTTAAATATACATGGACAGCTATTTGAGTATCCAAAAAATTATAGATGAATTATGTTTAAAGTTAGTACAATATGTTCATTTTATGTGAGTGTTACTTCCTTAATCATCTTTTTAACTTTTTTGCTTTTTCTGTTTCTGATTTTCTATCATTGGGCTATTATTGTTCCTGAACATGGTAATTATAGAAACTTCTATGCACATACTGAGGTGCCATGTGTGTGTGTGTGTGTGTGTGTGTGTGTGTGTGTGTGTGTGTGTGT